>CANPUW010000107.1:0-17506 GCA_947579605.1 Athripsodes cinereus
TTACAGGACACTCGAAAACTTAAGCAGAAGAGTGGGAGACGAATTCTTTACCGGGTGCTCCACGGGATAATATAATAAGTAAATAAAACCCACTTATTATAAGTGGGTTTTATTTACATATTTATTTATTCATTCTTTACTGTACATTGATCACAATATAAACAATTTTATCGAATAATGAATTCAGATTAGATATACCTAATCAATATACAGATGTTGAGTTTATTACAAAGACTCGATCTCTTCCAACTAATCCAATAAAGTTTTTCATATTCCAATTTTTCTTCTTCTATCGCTCTTATACACGTCTTTCAGGAGCACATGAAAAAACCTTCTCCATTCAAAGCGCTTCTGCTTCAAACTCAAACCATTTAAACCTTCCCACAACACTCTTTGACTTAATAGTCATTGGAAAGGATCTTTCAGGTTCCATTTTTTTTACTATATCATACTGTTCATTTTTAGGCATTGTGCAAATATGAATAAAAAATCTATAATTTCTTCCAAGATGTATTTATTTATTTGTTCATAAGTTTGAAGGTATAATTAATAAGTCAAATATCGATATTCAATTTAATGAATTTTGAACTTTTGGTCAATATTTTCCATGAAATAATTAATTACAAACAGTATTGAGTAATCAATTCTACAACCAATATTTACCAAACAAAAAATATATTTCATCACCTTATGCCTCATTGAAAGTTCTTCTATGACTTTAGTTTATAATTAGTTCAAGTGTCAAAGATATGCTTTTAAATGAAATATTAATTACAGTTTCAATAGATACATTTCTTTTGAACTAAGGCCCAAGTGTTCAAGATCATTAATGAATACATTCAAAAAGTTCTATTGAATCAATTGTTTTTTCTTTTCTTTATGTTAGTTGCTATTGTTTTGTTTTTCTTTCTGTTGTCGTATCGTTTACCTTTTGTTTAGTTTTGTTTTCTTTTTCACAAATGTCGTCTTTTCATTTAGTTTTGTTGTTCCGTAATTCTCCTCGGATAATTATTATTTTTTGTCTATTTTATTCCGTAAACGTTGTCGGGATATTTAGTTTTGTATACAAAACTCCATTCTTTTTTTTAACAAAGTCTCTCAAATCAAATAAATTGTGACCATCTTTTGTCTTAGATTAATGTGATTATATTCCATTTATCGTTCCGGTTTTAATTCACTCAAACAAATATCTATTATGGAATAATATTATATAACAGAATATGAAAACATTTATAAAGTGTTTAATTTTCTTATTCATCCATTGAAGAAATCTGCCAATAAATACATAACCAGATATAATTATGTACCTATGAAGGAATAATCGAATTATTTAGATACCACCTAAAAACATTGTAATTAATTAAATATACATATTTTAATATACCACGCACACATTATATATTTTGTTTAAGTATAAAAGATTTAGGAGAGCTTAGATTAGATCAATTCATTAATGCTGAAAAGGTCGCTCATTTAAATATTATTATTATTCACATGGTTGTTTGTAATTAAAAAAGAATAATGAGTTTAAATATTAAAATTAACAACATGTTTCCAACATTACAACCGTATTTGTAAAATAGTTCTGTTCTAATGTGTTCTTCACACGTGAATTGATATTGTAACCAACGTAATTATAAATATTTTAGCTTGTTCAAATGTATATTATTTATGACAATTACCTGATAGGAAAACTGATTTTACTGAATGACCCCTCACTTGTTGAGTGTTAGTTACTATGATATTTTAGGTTTATTTGAAACATAATATTACCTATCATTTTCATTTCCTTGTACTGAATAGATATAGATACAATATTAAATTGGGGATAAAATATTGCCTTGATTTAGTTTACAATGTTTAAAAATTCATATAAATTAAAACAAGTTATCATAATTAAAGTTCTGTTAAACTGCACTAAAGAGCACTGTTCTTCCGGCTTCCGGGTTCCGTCGGCCCGGGCGTCCCTCTTTCACAATACACCGCTCCTATGACAACGATATCAGAGCGCAAGGAATGTCGTGGAAACGTGACACAATTGCCGCAGAGACGCTCTGAATGGAGGAGGCTGGTTTCTGCCCTGTGCTTCCGAGAGGAGCGTTGAGGGCGATGATGATGATGATGATGATGATCATAATTAAAAAACATTTCTGAGTGGAATATCTCGCAAATAATTATCATCGGGTAAAAAACCTGTCAAAAATTTATTTGTATGTTGCCATTTTTCGTATTAATTCCGCTATTTTCACAGGAAACTATACACATGTTCTTTTGATGTCCAGTATTTTTGAAAACAGGAGAGCATGCATGAGGAATTGTATGACAGTGACGGAAGCGAAAGATGTATGCAAGGATAGAAGGAAGTGGCGCTCGATCCTTTCTGCCTACCCCGCGAGGGAAGCGGCGTGATGGTATGTATGTATGTATGTATGATATTTTTGAAAACTGATGATTCAGCATGGCCAGCCAAAGCCGGGTTCATAGCTTACATACTTTGGATGAATTTATCATTGATAATATCGGAAGTGTTTTAATTAATGTTCTCAAAAATTAAATAAATAATGGCGAATTATATGTAGGACTTTTAATTAGCAGGATATCAAAATTATATTAGAGGTGATTTTAATTTTAGATGTATCAATTTATTATCATTGACGTAGGAAGATCCTTGAAACTTTATTTGGCCTCAGGTATAAAAAATAGATAGTGCCATGCAATGTGTTATCAGTTAGTCTAGCTTTAGTTTTGATTCCTTTCTATTTCACGTTTTTCGATGTGAGAGTTAGGTACGTCATATTTTTACGAAACATTTCTTGCGGATGGCGCTTGACAAACTCCATATTTAAGTGAAATCTAACATACTACTTAAAGAACTTATAAATACTAAAAGAAAAGTTTAGATATCTGGATGTATAAATGTTGCCACCAGTTAACTAAATGGTTAGATGGTTAGTAATGTGGTGTTCACACGAGACGACGACACAAAATATGCCGGACATTTCGCTTGCATTAAAAAACAAAATTCGTCGAACGTCCGTTGATTTTCATCCAGTCCACTGAAATAATATTCCGTCAAATGCACACTGATTTCGACGTAGTTTCAAATATGGCGGACGTCAAGACAGACAGACAGACAGTGTTTATCATTAGTTGAAAATAGGTATTAGATATTATTGTAGAGGATATAAAGCGCCTTTTAATAGGCGCCAGTCATATGATACAGTTTTACTATGAGATATTCTGAATATCATATTTTATAGAACATACATATGAAGCTACAAAGAGATTGAATTGAAAGTCATTATTAATCTACTGACTTTACATACATACATACATACCATCACGCCGCTTCCCTCGCGGGGTAGGCAGAAAGGATCGAGCGCCACTTCCTTCTATCCTTGCATACATCTTTCGCTTCCGTCACTGTCATACAATTCCTCATGCATGCTCTCCTGTTCAATGTGCTCAACACGTGACCGTCCTGTAGGATTTGATTTAAATGATCTTGCCATTTAATCCTCGGACGTCCGCGTCTCCGAGCACCATTCCTCTCAGCCAAATATATCTTCTTAGTCATTCTATCCTCATTCATTCTTTCCACGTGCCCAAACCATCTTAACTTATTTACATTCATCTTTGTTATTACACCAACTTTCATTCCACATTCCTTTCGTATATCACTGTTACGCACACGATCTCTCAGACTCTTGCCACACATCCTTCTCAACGATCTCATTTCCACTGCATTTATGCCACTTTCATCCTTTTTTAACCATGTCCACGTCTCACTTGCATACATAAGTGTTGGCACTAAGATAGCAGAGTGCACCAACCTTTTAGCTGTGGTGCATTTTTTTATTTCTCACCTCAACATATCCACCACTGACTTTCCCACTTGTGAAAATAATATGTTATAATAGTGGATACATATAATATACAACTATATACCTAGATCCATGTAGGTATATTGATTTATGGCAACTGGAGAACTTTCGTTAACACTTACAGCTTCTTACAAATAATTTCCAGATGCGTAAAGTAATATCTTGAAGATATTATTAGTATTGCTTGCATATTGCGTTTATTATTATTATTAAAACGGACATACGACACAACGAGAACGGACATGGACAGACACGGGGTGTTATTGTGATTAGGCGATATGGTCTGTCGAATATGGTATCCGTTATCACTATAATAGGTATACCATAATATTATTATACCATACAGTGACTATTAAAGTGAAGGTATGTACATACCTAAATAGATAGTTGTAGGTATTATGTATTATTACAAAATTATTTTACTTTATTATGAGTAAAGTATGTATGTACTTATGTCATGTCCGTCCAACCATCCCTTAAACGACAGATGTAATAACAAGTCTTCCGTCATATTACAAGGGAATGTAGGCCCTGTGTAATATATTTTTAATTTTTTCAATTACATAGATTCCTTACAATATTAAGTTCGATGGTGACTCAGCTGACTAGCGTTTGGTGAGAAATAAAAAAATGCATAGTTTATTTCAAAGTCTTAAGAAGGAATAAATTTAGAAGCAAAATATCAATAATCTTTACAAAGAACATGGGTGGTGGTTTGGTTGATGCTTCCAGTAAAACTATATAGAGTCTTCAATCATTTATTTGTCACACAGGTTATAATATGTACAATGCAGGATAGTTGATTGCAAGTAGAGTTGATTTGAAATACGATTGTAAAAGAGATAGAAATGTAAAAGACAACTGCTTATATTAACAACAAACAAAGATAATGTTTCCTACACTACAAAAACGAAAACCTTAATAAGCTGACAAAACTTCGCCATATTATAATATTATTTTGTTCTACAAACTAGCCAATTTTCGCCACTTATGTCGCTATATTCTCAAACCTGTCACACTGAACTATAAATATAAGGTAATGCTGTTATTGGTGGAATCGAGTTGTTAGCGCCACACGGCGGCAAACATCCTAACTATTTTGCATTGGCGTGAAATTTAAACCCCTGATTTGAAAACTGAACATACCGCCCCCTAAAAACGCGTTTTTACAAATAAATAAACGTTTTTATATATGAATTTGAAAATTTAACTATCTACTATAAATGTCTTGGTACCTGTGTAAATGTCATGCGTAAAATTGAGATAGTGGACTGTAACATAACATTGAAAAAACATGACATGAAAAACAAAACATTTTCTGAAAACTAAACCCCTTGTACTACATGAATGAAAATTTTGTCAGCCAAGAAAGAAAGAAAGAAACATAAAACCTATGTAAAACAAAACAGATGATCTAAAAATATTTTTAAATATTTGAAAAACATGATGAGCAAATAAAATACAACACTTCTTGAAATATTGTTCCTCTGATAAACACAAGCGAATAAAGCAAAACCTTTCTTGAGACTTTCATCCCTTTGATGAACATGATAAGTAAACAAGTATAACATTTCTTGAGATATTGTTCCTCTGATAAACATGATGAGTAAAAAAGTATAACATTTCTTGAGATCATCATCCCTTTGATGAACATGATAAGTGAACAAAGTATAACATTTACTGAGACATCTTAGAAATTTTGTAAATTGATTCACCATCTTGAAGTAAAATTAATTTTCCTCGATTTATTGCATAGAATTCTCTTCAATCGGTAATACAGCCAAATTGACGACACTGCGTTTGAAGATACCTCTTGTAGTCTTAACGGAGACTACTCGGACGAGCCCATCTCTCCCTGGATGTAGTTCCGTTACTCGTCCAAGTTTCCACGCCATAGGTGGAAGATTTTCTTCTTTAATCAGCACCAAGTCTCCTAGCTGTAACTGCCTCTCGGCCCCCTTATGCCATTTGCTCCGACGTTGCAGCTCGTGAAAGTACTCAGCATTCCATCGTACCCAGAAAGATTGAAAAATCATCATTAGTTTTTGATAATGATTAAGCCTATTGTTAGGAATTTCCAAAACACTACGTTCTGGAAGAGCAGACAAGCTTTCTCCAATCAGGAAGTGAGTAGGAGTTAAGGCGTTTGGTCACTTCGGTCAGAGGAGAGTGGAGTGTGGAGTTGACGCAAGGTTGAACTTGCAATAGAATGGTGTACATACTAACAAAGTCTAACAATCGATAATGCAGTGCCTTTAAGTGAGTATTTCAAATATACAAGAAAACATAACATGAATTTAAATTGAATGAAAATGAGTGAAAGCTTTTGAATTTCACTGCCTGATCCAGCAAAGTTTGCTACATTGTCCTAGTAAACCAATAAGTTTACATTGTCCTAAAATGAACATTGAAAATAAATCGAAATGCTTCCCTAGAAAGTGAAAGATGTTATCCCCTGCAATGAAAACAAATCAACATACCTACCTGCGCACATATCATTTTATCATTATTGTAATATTTGTACCTGAAACATAAATACATTGGTTAAAAAACATTCTTGATAATTAGGTACAAATCGATAACTCCTTGAGGTTTGCAAACTCTTGTGCATTCATGATTAGAACATTGTGTGCATTTCAGTTACATTTTGTTCTTCTTTAAAACGTGGTTTTCTACCGCTTGCGTTGAGTAAGTAGCGTATCAAATATGCTGCGATTCTTTATAACTTAGTAAATGATGAATACCAAATAAATGTCTCCCAATCTTCCCTTTGAGTGACAACTACTAAAGTTGTCTGTATCTTGTAATGTGTCCATAATGTTGTGATTGTATCTTGCACTCTTGAAAATGTTCCTATAATCAATCTTGTTAACAATAATGCACCACACAATTCTATACTAGTTGATGACAATTGTTTAATAGGTGCAACTTTATATTTTGCACATATTAAATTACATTCGTATCTTCCAAATCTACTATAAGATCTCAAATATATGGAACAGCCATAAGCTTTCTGCGAGGCGTCTGAAGAACTTATTAATTGAATATGAATTGAAATTTCACATTTGATATTTCTACATATTTTAAAATCATTGATTGTCAATAAATCAGCCCTGTAGTCATTCCATTGTTGCAATAGACTTTCTTGAAGAAGTTCGTCCCATGCTATTCCTTGCTGCCATAATTCTTGCATAAGAATTTTTGCTCTAATTACTATTGGTCCCAATAAACCAAGAGGATCAAAAGTTCTTGAAATGTCTGACAATACCATTCTTTTGGTAGCCGCTTGGTTATCATGTAAAATTTCTACCTTGTAAGAAAGACAATCTTCCCTGCTATCCCAATAAAGTCCTAAGATTTTAGATGTATCTTTGTCTTCAACAAATAATGACTTTTTACTAGATAATATATCATCAGACATACCTGACACATTTGATTTCCATTTTGTAAGATGAAAACCTCCTGATTGAAGTATAGTGGTTAATTCCTGTTTCAATTGTGAACATTCCTGTTTCAATTGTGAACATTCCTGCAAGTTTTCACCTCCTGTTAACAGATCGTCCATGTAGAAATCTTCTGCTATAACTTCACATGGTTTTGGATATTTATCTTTGAACTTCATACTTAATTGTTTTAGACATCTTGTGGCGACAAAGGCAGAAGGTGTTAATCCATATGTTACTGTATTTAACTGAAAATGAGATAATTGTTTGTCATCTGAATCCCTCCATACAATCCTCTGAAATCTTTTATCCTCGGAATGAATTTCTACCTGTCTGTACATCTTTTCTATGTCGGCAGTAATCACGAATGAGTGTTTCCTGAAATTTACTAGCAAGGTAAATAAATCATTTTGTATTAAAGGACCTGTCATGAGTGTATCATTTAAAGAAACACCTGAACTTGTTTTTGCTGATCCATCAAAGACAACTCTTATTTTATCCCCCTTGAATACTGCATGATGTGGGAGATAACACATATCATGTTGATCTGATGGTTCACATGGTGACATGTGACCTAAAGTTTCATATTCTTTCATAAAATTAACATATTGATTTTTTAGATTTGTATCATTGGCAAAGCGCTTTTCCATACTTAACATACGCCTGCTTGCAACTTGTAAAGAGTCACCTAACTCTTTATGCTTCGGTTTGAATGGTAGTCTGGCCACAAACCGACCTGTATTACTTCTTTGATGGGTTGAAACGAAATGCGTTTCACATAAAATCTCCTCTTGAGATTGAATTGGCAAAGAAAGAATTTCCTCTATTTTCCAAAACCTTTCTATGTCTTTATGCAATTGATTTAATGAAACATAACAATGTAAGACTTGCCTGGAATTTTTGACTTGCCTGTCTTGTAATACCTGTCCAGCGATGATCCAACCTAGCAACGTCTGCTGTATCACTGGTTGTGAAGGTTCCATTTGAAGTCTTTCTGCTTGTAAAATTTCCCAAAAAACTTGTGCCCCTAGAAGCATGTCCACTGGAGCGCTCTTATGAAAATCGGGATCAGCCAACCTTAGTCCATGAGGTAGTTTCACATATTTCTTGTCGAAAGTTTGCTGTGGTAGTGGCTGCGTGATCTTTGGTAACACCAAACATGACAGTTTGCGTGTGTAACTTGAGTGTAGAGATTGGATCTCCACATCGGCTCCTTTGCTTATTTTCGTAACCTGGTTATGGATTCCTGCTACTGGAATCGCTGCATCGTATTGTGAAATACCCAACCTAGAACATAAGGATTTCGTCATAAAATTAGATTGAGCACCACAATCTAAAAGTGCGCGCACCTTGTGTGACACGCCATTATGTGTGATACCTACTATCACTGTAGACAACAATATTTGACTACCACCTTGTGACATGTGGGTAGTGATGGTAGCATCTTGTTCATGTAGTATTGTCACATTTTCTTGAATACCTACTTGAGGTTGCCTTGTAACATTTGATGATCTATGTAACATTGTATGGTGTCTTTTCCTACACATTCTGCATGTGTTTTTTGAACTACATTTTGAGGAATTGTGCCTTGTACCTAGACAATTAAAACAGAGTCTAAACCTTTTTGTTGTCTCATACCTCTGCTCCATAGTCTGGGCATGAAACTGACCACATTGGTGCAGCCTGTGTTCCCCATTGCACAGCGGACATAAACTTGAAACATTGTTTCTAGAACCAGCATGGAGTGTGATCCTAGGGCTTGGTTTCCGCTGGTGTGTTAGACATGTTTCTAACACCCTTGCTCTTTCATTTAGACATAAAATCAACTCACCTAATGTGGGTAACTTTCCTGCGATCGAATAAGTCTCCCAATGTTGCTTGCTACTTACTGGAAGCTTGCTTGTTATAACATGAATTACCAATGCATCCCACTGCTTGGTAGGTAGTCCCATGCTTTGTAGAGCCCTCAGATGAAGCTGTACTTCATCTACTAATTTCCTTAACCCTGTGTGACTCTCATCCCTTAGTACTGCCATGTTGAGAAGACTGTGAAGGTGCTTATCTGAAATTATACGAACATTATGATACCTTGAATTAAGTATTTCCCATGCTACACTGTAATTCTCTCCTGAAACTTCCAGTGAAGAAATTAATTGCAATGCTTCTCCCTTAAGACTTGAGAGAAGATAATGGAACTTTTGAAGATTATTTAATGATGGATTGCTATCCACCAATGAACTGAAGGTGTCTCTGAAGTGAAGCCAGTTTTTGTAATCCCCACAGAAATTCGGTACCTCTAAAGCCCTCAATTTTACTTCTGAAATAACTGTAGGAATTTGTTTCATAATCGATCTCGCTTTTCCCACTGTTTCGTAGAATAAAACTTCGAATTGTTCCCTATATTCAGCCTCAATTTCACTATACTCTTCCATTTCCTGCTGGATTGTCTCAAATTTGTCTAAAATAGCTTCTATTCTAGATATTCTCACTTCTAGTTCGCACATATCGATTGATTTGCTATTGAGGTAGTCTTGAAAACGTGTCAATTGTCCTTTGAGAGCACCCCTTTTAGAAACAAGCATCTTCACTCTCTCGTTCGGCATCTCGAATATTGATAAATATTGTTATATTTAATCCCAATGCAGCACCCTTTAACCAAACCAAACAAAGCACATGAATCAAACAAGAAAAGAAAAACGTGTTTTACATGTAACAATAATAATTATTCGACTTGATTTTATAACTACCCTTAACCTCACTTAAATGCCGCAAAATCAACTGTATGAAATTACTAGCAAACCACAATGGAAGGATTATGATATTAATTGAAATAATAACACTTTGAAATGGATAATAAGGATGATTGGAAATTTAAACCTGTCCGTCTTTCCTTTACGATGTCTGGAATTCCTGTTCAAACTGGTATGTTCTTCCTTCTACGAATCCGGTTCGAGGTCCAAAACTTGGGTGGTGGTTTGGTTGATGCTTCCAGTAAAACTATATAGAGTCTTCAATCATTTATTTGTCACACAGGTTATAATATGTACAATGCAGGATAGTTGATTGCAAGTAGAGTTGATTTGAAATACGATTGTAAAAGAGATAGAAATGTAAAAGACAACTGCTTATATTAACAACAAACAAAGATAATGTTTCCTACACTACAAAAACGAAAACCTTAATAAGCTGACAAAACTTCGCCATATTATAATATTATTTTGTTCTACAAACTAGCCAATTTTCGCCACTTATGTCGCTATATTCTCAAACCTGTCACACTGAACTATAAATATAAGGTAATGCTGTTATTGGTGGAATCGAGTTGTTAGCGCCACACGGCGGCAAACATCCTAACTATTTTGCATTGGCGTGAAATTTAAACCCCTGATTTGAAAACTGAACAGAACAGTCATAATAATATAAATGTTTGGTGATGGATGATACATTTCTTGAATAATCTCATGAATAAGGGTGCAAACACAAAGAAAGCAGGTTACCTGCTTTCCGATGCCTGCGTCTACCGGCGCCGAGAATGGTTACAAGCATTTCAGTGAACACGAACATAATAAAAGCAGGAACGCCGATTGCGATTTACTTTCCCGGCGCTTACCGGCACTGATCGGCGTTGGCAACCTGCTTTCTTTGTGTTTGCGCCCTAACGTAGGTCTCACGTCATTTCCTATTTAAACAAAAATGTCTAGTTTTCATTCAAAGAAATATACTTTCCTAATAACATATTATATTATATAAGTCCTACATTACGACAATTATTCGGTATTTCATTCCATTCATCAAGTAGAAATTAATGTATGGTTATGCTTCTACTAATTCGGCAGACAGGTATAATTTATTATTTACTGACTATTCCATCACGACATATCCCACAAGTGGGGTAGCCAGCAGACAAATTTATTAATAATATTTGAAAATAAAGATCATTAGATTTATCAATCACGATTTATTTTATTACGACTGGTGCTACACGCAATTCAATTTTATTGCAACCATACAATTACTATACGTCTCATATAAACACCTGATTAGTTTTGCAAATTTTTTGGTGCCTTGCGAATTCGATACTCTAAAAAACTATAATGTAAACAGAATAACGGGTATGGAAGTCCTTAATGTAACGCTACTAATAATGACTTTATGGGTAATATGGTTGCTGTTATTATTTTGTTCCTATTGTAAAATGATATTAATAACAATATTATGTACTTAGTTCCTACACACCTTGTATTCACTTACAATACCGGTAATGTTTTATTTTTGGCTTTTAGTACCGATTTAGTACCGGATATATTAGTTATTACATACTTATGTACCTATTATAAAATGAAGGGAAGTGATGTCAAACAACATACAACATCTATCTACTAGTTACTAATACATCACCACGGTATATCCCATAAGTCAAGTAGCCAGCAGATGAATTGATTGAATAAACGTTAATGCCACCCTCTACACATCAAAAAGGTGGAAAAGATATTTAGGAAGGATGACATGCCTCATCGCTGAATTGAAGATATTAACTATCTTATTCGTGATGAATTACGAATACCTACCTGCCTTTTACATGAAATTCGAAAACATCAAATAAAATATATGTAAGACGGTAACTAATTTTCTACTTGATAGTTGATATCTAATTTGAGAGAAAAAGAAGAAGAAATTTTATATCTATAGAGAACATTTTGATACAATCAAAACATCTATACTCCAAATGTATCTGTCTTTGGTACGATTACGAAAAAGGTTGACTCACCAGTTCCACACATCAACTAGTTAAAATTTTCGAAATTTTTTAATTAATTGGTAATTCATAAAATCATTTCCACTCTATCAATTCCATAAACAAATGACTATAAAACGCACGGTTCCCTTTATATATTAAGTTACTGAAAAAAGTTAACTTACCTTTTTTCAATTCCACAAAATTTAAAAAAGGTAAGTTAATTAATTTGAAGTGATACAGTATATTTTATTTTTGTTTTGAATTGTAATTTGATACGATGGTGGTGTTGTGCAATTATTGTTTGTAACTGTGTATTAAAGGCGTAAGCCGTATGTATTGTTATAAATAAATACATACATAGTTCGAATTGTTTGACTATTGTACCTACAGAACAAAGAGAATATAATGCCTCTAACAGTGCGATTATTATATGGTATATTTAAATTTTTGTTGTGTTTTTCATGCATAATTATAAATATAGCAAAATTACAAAATTGGCGATTTCTCGAATATAAGACATTTCGACTTGTTAAGTTGTGGAACTGGACAGCTGAGGTAAGTAGATAATACTTGTACACCAAATTTATAAATTACATTCATTTCATCATTCAACAGGTAAGCTGAACAAAAGTTTAAATAGTCCACAATTAATTCAACAATAGGGTAAAGGGTCCGAGAATGGTACGTCCACTTCACCACACATAAATAACTTTCTTAATTATCATAAATATTTATATAAAAAGCCCTTTTTGGAGTAAAACACAATGAATTATATTCTTTTCATTGATAATTCGTTTCATTACACCCTTACTAATCTAATCATAAACACAGATCTAAACACATGAAATTGTTAAATTACAAGTTCGGTCTCGGTCTGCTGAGTCCGTCATCATCAAACTGAGGTCTTTCAACGCAACCCTCGCTCAAAAACACAATGAGTTTCTACAATTAAATTAAGATGGATCTAGGAAGTCAACAAACAATGTACTTACATATTATATGCTTAAGTGGTAACTTATACATATTTATAATGCATAGAAAGCATAGCTATTTTTTGAACTAAGTATTTATTTTATTTTATTTTACAGTTGTTTACGGCGCAAACCGTGTTTGATGTGTTTGTTTAAATACTCGTTGAAGACAGACTTCAAAAAATATAATTTATTTTTTGTAGTCTATATTATATACAATTCACATTAACACTTCGTACAATATTAAGAAATAAAATCAAGAATTAAAAATCTAAAACTAATACCTATAAATTAGTTACCTACTTCATTTTATATATTTCTTTTTATATTTATTTATATTTTTCAATAAACTCTCAGAATTTTCTTATGGTTTTGAATAAATGCTTGAATTAGACATTGATATATGTACGAATCACTTCTTCGAGACAAATAATATTTATACAATTCTATATTAAATCATAAGATTTACTGAATTTTATGCACTCTGGAATCAAAACAAGATAAAAAGATACCTACATGATCACACGGAATACAGACAACTGTGGGCCTAGTCAAAACACATTTAAGCGTTACGTTTTCATTTCGTTTTCGTTCAAACGCGGACGACGTTGCGAGAACGCGTCAATTTTCGTAGCTACCTGTGTATTTTAGCTCCGAAAATTGACGCGTTCACGCAACCTCGTCTTGTTTGAACGAAATCGTAACGCTTAAATGTGTTTTGACTAGGCCTACTGTTATTTTTTTCTTCCATAACGTTTCCAACGTGCCTGGATGCCCTTTTTTCTATGGCAATGACATCAGAGCGTAAGGAGTATCGAGGAAAGAGTTGACTCAATTGGTGCAGTGACGCTAAGAATAGTGGAGATTGGCGCTTAGGCTGTACTGCCGGAGGAGCGATGAAAGACGATTCATTTTTTAATACGAGTAATAAGAAGTATTGGTAAGTAAGTATATAAAATTGTATCAAGTTTATATCAATCCCATGTAGTGACAGGCAGAATTTCATCTAAAATAAATCCATACAGATTATATTACACTTTAGTTCCAATAAATATAATACCTACATGAATACTAATGCTTGAAGTGACATAATCGGATTATAGTGTAGAATATTTAATTTTCATATAACGACGAACGAACACGATTAAATTTTTATTCACCTACATAGTAAAATATTATCTAATCTAAAACATAATTTCCATGAATCAAAGTAGGAACCTACCGTGTTGGGATTATTTTAAGCTCATATCTAGAGTTTTGCAGCGATTGCTGAGTTTCAGTTGATATTTTTCTATTTTTACCGTCCGGCATAAATCTTTCCATTTCAATAGCTAATGGCGATTTTTTGAATATTCAGTTTGAAAATTGAACGATTTTTCAAATTACTAAGGTATAACTTTTTATCATAGGTAAACTACGCTTAATTG
Organism: Athripsodes cinereus; assembly: GCA_947579605.1. Classification (NCBI taxonomy): domain Eukaryota; kingdom Metazoa; phylum Arthropoda; class Insecta; order Trichoptera; family Leptoceridae; genus Athripsodes; species Athripsodes cinereus. The sequence goes on from CANPUW010000107.1 coordinate 14,464, forward strand.
TAGGATTTTATCAAATCATAGCAACTTTCCATGGAGCATCTGGCAAAACATTGGTCTCTCACTCTTTTCCTTAAGTTTTCGAGTACCTATCCTGTAATAGTCAGAACCAATTAAAAAAAATTGTCTTAAATTCAGCGATGTGGTTTTCCACCCATCTAGAAAGAAGGAGTATTCATATTCTTTATAATAAGTTTATCAGGGCTTTAACATTCTTGACTCTTATAGAATTCCAGGAGTTCATCATTTTTGAATTCTTGTATATCTTATATGTAACAATTTGATAAATATGATTAGTAAATAAACAGTTCTTGTTCATAAATAAGACGTCAATGAAATAATAATATTTGTGATGAAATGACATTATGCAAATCAATAAATTCTATTGTTGATCTATCGATTATAATAATAATGGACTTCATACATTATGTACATATTTATCAGTTATATCTATGTACCTACTTAATTATAAACCTCTATATCCTAAAAGAGGATTTCATTTTGAATATCAAGTGATAGATATACATAATCAATTACATTGTGTTCATATTATTAATATGAACATATTTTATACAATGCTACAGTTTGTTTTCAATATAATATTCAATAATTTTATTTTATAAACTCTTGGAAACTGTAAATTACATTTTAAAGATAGATTTACGTTATATATATTTACGTTTATAATACTATTTATATAATACTATTATATATATTTACGTTTTAAAGATAGATTTTCCTTGAACAATACAATGTTTCAAACAATATACTTATCGAGTGAAATGAAAAACTGAGCGTGAGGTAGTTAGCAGACCAGTTGCATGTAATAAATTTGCAAGCTGCCCTCTGCAAGTCAACAAAAAAGAAAAACATACAGAATGGATGGCAAACATTTTCGCGACTGTAATCTAGTGACTTTTATTCAATCTCATTCAAGATGATATTAACTTATGAAAATAATTATTGAAGTCCAGTGAAAAGGAGATATCCATGTAGGTGTGTAGGTATATTGGATGATTTATTCGGCGCCGTTTAAAGAAGCATTCACCTCAAGGGCGCGGGTATTTACAAGATATTAATATCAGCGATGCAGTACGCTATCTATCATAAGTGTCTTATTTATTATGGTATTGAGTATATGTACATTATATTAATTACACATAATGGAAGAATTCATGAATGTAAACATACCTAAATACGCTTAGTTATACAATATTTTATAGAATAAATACCTTACAATTTCTCTTATAATAATATATTAACTACTAGAATAGGTTCCTATTCACAATCAATCATTGGACGTATCTGAAGGACAGTTGTCAAATTATATGATTATTTGATTATAAATGATCTATCACAGTGTGGTTCAAATAAAATATAACGGAATTTCATAAAACACCTGCGAAATAATGATGACATAATCACAGACACTTCCTGTGATATTTGTACCTACCTATTTCATTCTTCAAAAAAATAAATTTAAAATAAGTAAAATAAATTCCTTTCTTTTCCATTAGCAGTAAGTGAAGACTAAGGACATTTCATTATAGGCATCATCTTGAAATAAAATGCATTACGACAACCCTAATTTAGTTAATAAAAAGATCAAGAATTTTTGTCCCTAAGTGCCATTATTATAGAACATCATTAAATAGAGATGATGATGGCTTTCGAAGATCACTTTTTCATCGAAAAAACAATTCTGTAAAAAAACGTTATTTTTGAAATGGTAAAAAAACAGGTTGTTTATTGCATGCAGCCAATCTGCTGACTACCCCACTTGTAGGATTATACGTGACGATATAGCGATATAAAAAGATTGTCATATTTGAAATGTTATTCGTAGGAAGTCATGGATGTGCGGTGAACTGATGATTTTTTTTTCTACTTGTAAACAGTTACGAATGTATGAATGATTCACACAGATCGAGCATGTCTCAAACGTAGATAAGTATTTTGGGTAGGTACTATCATGACGATGTACATTAATATGTACAATCCACTTAACACATATAGATAAATACACGAATCACCCAGAGTCAGGACAACTTAAAAAAATATTCTTTTAGTGTCCGATATTAGATAAATATTTTACCTACTCAATTAGTGTATTATTTATTGATTATTTACCTTATTTTTGAAATTTTTAATTTCCTTGTTATAACGGCTAAATTAATTTATGTCTTTATCCTTACATATTATGACGAATAAAATAAAAACAAAAACATTTTTCATTTTGCCTTGACCGGGAATCGAACCCAGGACTTCATTACTCAAAGGCAAGAGCATTACCTCTGCTACACATCGATTGTCAAATAAATAAGTGGCTGAATTAAATTTAAAAGAAGTGTAATAATCAAAGTTATCGATGAAAGTTAATTTTTAGATATTTTAGTACATAATATCTGAAGACATTCTCGATGTTTTTTCATATAACCATTAAACCATCTTCATCCCTATACTCAGGCATAATATCTCTCGACGCTAACGATCATAGTACAGACATTAGTATGGACAATGGAAGACAGACGACAAATAATTACCCTGCATCAAATTGATAGTCTCAAATAATATGGTTTCTAAATTTATTAAGTCGGTCGGGTCATTCTATACTATTACTACATACCTACCTTCTAATAAATAGTCTATGGTAGTGACTATAACTTGTCTAGCAAAATATATATTCCAGCGAAATATCTAGGCCACAAACATTTTTTCAAATTAAGATGAATATAGAATCTTAATAAATCCAGATATTCGACAAACACACACTCTCTCTCTGCTTGTGTTGTTAATGTGGAATAGATTGGCAACAGGAGAAACCAAACTATGATCTGTTACTTACAAATTATATAATTAATTTTTGTTGAAAATGGACTTTTTCTTAACTAAAATACTGTTTTAAAAATTGTTGTCACAACACAAGTTTTAAAGATTTCGCTTGGAATAAAATAAAAATCGACCCTACCGATTATTTTAAAAATTAATCTTTATAATATTATTTGGCGATATGATTCGAACCTAAACCGTAACTGCACTGCGAAAA
>CANPUW010000108.1:0-17030 GCA_947579605.1 Athripsodes cinereus
ACGGAAACGTTGGAACCAATAACGTACCGTATTTTCTTTTGCATTGTTACTCCGAACCTCGTTCAAAATTTCAAGAGGTGATAAGACCTGGGTACCTATGAAGAACATTCTAAGAAAGCTCGCACCAATGGAACTTATAACTGTGACTGGTCGCTATCACACTATCACCCCTCAATTATGTGAGGCTATCTCTCAGCTCTTCGTTGTACACCAAAATTACTTGAAGACTATGCGTATGCCCATATGTATTAGCTACCAGAAAGAAGTTTGCTTTAAATTTTATGTGTGTATAACAGTAAGCCTTTAGATTTGTATAAAATGTCCTTTTTGCCAAGAACATGTCACATATTAATCGACTTAATGCATTATATTCACCCACTGAAGTGTGCATTATTTTGATTCAGACTGCCAGTTCTCCCAGAGTTTTAGCCCCTCCCACACACACACAATCGAGATATTTAATTATATAACATGGTATTATACTAAGAATTCTATTTTGTAAATATTATTTATTATACATTGATTAAATATTAGTATACAATTTTATATTCTATATAGTTATGCCGATGCGGTATGCCCGTTGAGGTACTAATTTTTGGACATTTTGTGATTGCCATATCTCTGTTCGTAGTAAAATCTCAAACTCCAAATTTTTGCCTCATAATACTATGGTACAGGTCTATTATGGGGTGATATTTCAAATTTTTATCTGGTCCCCCACCAGAGATATTGAGCTCGGAAAATGGAAAATTTTGAGAATTTCCAATTTTTGAAATTTTTTTCTGAAAAGAGGGGTCAAGTCCCAGACTTGAAATTTTGTTTATCAAACACAACTAGTACCTAGTTGTTTGTCAAAAAAAGTTTTGATGTGTGGACTCTTTCCCTTCGTCCAAAATCTTTCCGTGAAAATGGGAGTTTTTACAAAAGAGAGTTAAGAATGTAGACTGAAATTTCATCCCTTAAAATTATATTTAGGTGAAAATGTTTGTAAACAACCTTAAAGCATATATTTTTATAAATAAACTGCCATTAGTTTCATGTTGATAAAATAAATAGGACCTGAGATATTTAAGTTTTCGCAAACCCTTTAAACTGCGAAAATGTCTCCGCCTAGTAAAACAAATATGGCCGCCACACAAAAACTAAAACCAATAAAATTAAAATAATTATCATTTTGAACTACCAACATATTGGGGTGATAGCATACAAAATATCAATTTTTTCTGAGATGGTCAAGCAACCATTTTATTTATTTCTGGACCGCCTGACTTGGACTTACCCTGTAGTGATTCATTAGTGTTTTTGTTATTGATTATTTTATAATCTTTTTTATGAATAATTAAGTACTCTTTTTATTGGGATATTTCTTCTCCTTGTGAAATCTATCAATGTGGAAAAAATACATTTGTGGAAAAAAAATACTTAACAAATCTAATTTTTTGGAATTTAATCTCACAATAAAACAATAATTATTTTTATTGCTTTGTAGTTTTATATTGTACAGGAAAAATCACAATTGATTATATTTTTTTAAATTATTAATTGACCTCACACTGAAGTTAACCATTTTTATTATGTATAAAATGAACATTGCAGTGCAAATATATGAAATAGAAAGATCACAAAATGAAACTCAGAATGTATGTATGTATGTATGTCGGATGATTTATTCGGCGCCGTTTAATGGAATTTTACTATGTTGGAAGAGTGATGTCTTCCTACAGTATGTCATAATATACCTACAATATGTCATAATATACCTACAATATGTCATAATATACCTACAGTATGTCATCGAATGAATATGTGTAGGAATATCAAAGGAAAACTACACTATTTAAGTTTCTGAAATACTCGACAGAACAAATTTGAGGACCTAGATATTTTCTGAGTCGTTATTAAAACTATTAGTAATATAAACAATTATTAAAACTATTCAAAATATTTTCCAGTTATTGTATGAGGTTGCTTACTGAAATACAATGGGGTCTCTGCCATACAAGCTGGAAAGCGATTTTTCAGCTTGAAAGTAATAAAAAGATGATAAAAGTATTTGGCTTAATCACGTGGAATTCTCAAGGAAGACTTTGTGTTGAGTAAGAGAAATCACCGTGTATGTGAAAAAATTGTATGAATGTAGAAGAAACGAAAGAAATATTTAAGGATAGATTTTTATAGCATTTCGTTCTCTCTGTCTACCCCACTTGGGAGACGGCATGAGGGTATAGTAAAAGTATTTGTATTAACAATTGGACAATTTAATATGTAACGCGTCTGTTATGATATTGTTTGAGTGCAGCAGTATCTAAGTTTGTTTCTTACATGCAGCTGATCTGCTGGCTACCCCACTTGTGGGATATGCCGTGATGGTATAGTAGTAGTAGTAGTAGCAGCAGTATCTAATAGTACAGATCTGTAATCATTAACAAGAAGTAAGACATACAATTCTGTCTTTCTTGCACATATGGTTGCTTATGCGGTTTATGGTTGTTATAGTTTTATCTCGCTCCCTCAAATTCTTCTCACTTGAATGATGTGCTAATTAGATACGTATAGTATGCGAGATTTTTATATGGAGACATCATCCTGGATTTTAAAGATTGTAGTAGAATGCATTGGTTCTTGTGGTATCACAAAAGTTAGGGAATATTGAGTGCGGTCCGTGCTTAGATGGGTGACTATTATATTACGTAGTTGAATGGAGCCAATTTTTATTGTATTTATTTATTCATTCTTTACTGTACATTAATTACAAACAATTACATAAAAGGTATACATTCAAATTAAATACATTCAATATACAGAGGGCGAGTTTATCGCAAAGGCGCGATCTCTTCCAGCTAACCCAATTTTACAGATTTTTTTATTTTTTTATCTTTATAGTCCATTTCACGACACAAGCTTTTAGTAGCATACTATGAAAGGTGTATAAGATTGTATTTGGGTTTATAACAAAAACCCAGATAGGTATATCTTTTTTTTTTAATTTAAGTTTTATTTATATTTATTTAAGTTGAATTTATTATCATAATTTAAAATAATACCTAAGTTTTTTTCCTATGCATTATATTTTCTTATAGGTACTTTTGAATTATTTTTTATGAATAACTTTAGATTGAGTGCGGGCTTACCCAGTACGAAAACTTTAGACACGCCACTGCTAAAATGTGTTTGCTTAAAATTATTTCTTTCATATAGAACAGTTGTCCAAACTGAATTTATTACATAATTCGGGATTTGTAACAAATTATGTACATTTCTAGCAGTTTATATCATTATTCTAGAAATCATTTATAAAGAGACACACCTTGGATCTTCTAAGGGATAACTAAAAATTATCAATATTTACACACGTCACAATATCCCCCATAAGTGAGTTAGCCATTACATGTCATCCTTTGTACACTATAATAAATCTGTACCTGAGAGCCATTTAGTACTAAAATGCCATTTTCAAATTCAATTTTTGAATCGAAAAAATCTCAACATTTTACTATTAATAAGCTGTATATATAGTATGTAAACATATACCATAGTGATGTGCACTTCAATTCTTATGACCCTAAAGATTTCTGTACTTAAGACTCACAACTGTTGTGTTATTTACGCTTTTTTCGTAAATTTGGCATTTTTGTCAGAAATGCACTTGAGTCCTAATGGATCTCACCTACAGAAATATATCTTATATTTACAGTATGTGGCAAACCACTAAATTTTCTATGCAAATTACAGTGGGAGACCTATTCCAAATGCCCCATATATAATTAAATAATGTGCTTTGAAATTTTTTTATTGGTACACATTCAATTTACATTACAGCCAGTGAGGTAGGCAGTAGAGTAACTGTATTTAATAAACATGCAAATTGTGTTCTTCGTGGCAATAAATATTAAAATATCAGATTGGATGGCATATCTCATCACCGAATTGAAGATGTTAAAAGTCTCGTTCTAGATACATTGAGGTGTTTCACATATTTATTTGAATTTGTTTCAGAATCGCACCAGTAAGAAAATTAGAAGGTCCTTTAGCATTAAACAACAAACTGAATAATGCCGAGCATATATTTGAGGATAAGTTGAGAGGAGCCGAGTGCTTTTCTGAGTGGAATGGAGAACTCTATACGTCTATACACGGGGGAGAGATTGTTAAATTATCCAAAACTGGACACATGACTCATGTTGCAAAATTCGGCCAACCATGTGGTAAGTTAAATATCTTGTCACATTGATTAAAGATATGTGAGGAGTGGTCTTTCAAAAATAATTTATCACAAAAATATAATAATAATAAACTTTATTGCACAATTAGGAGCATATAAAGTAAAAGAAATTGAATTTAGATTATTGTTAATTGTAGAGTTTGTTAAAAGCTTTCTCTCTCCAATCAGAATCACAGTATGAAAATTAGCTCACTTTATTCAAAGTAATTCCAAGCAAATTGAATCATCTCTGCTCTGTCTTAATATTGTTGTCATAAAAATCTTGCATTATAAAAAGAGTCGCCCAGGCTGTTAGGAAACTTGTGTATGAAAAAATAGTGGTATTTTTGTTCACCTGCTTTTTGAGTGTATTCTCCTTGTGTTTGTTCAAATGTTTTATGATAACTATTATTCCTTACTCATCAACTATATATGATGGTGACATATTTTTTATAAAAGAAAATAATTAAGTACATCTGAATCTTTTCATGTCTATTGATTTGATCTACTTGAAATGAAATGAAATGAAATGAAATAAATTTATTTCCTCACAACAAATGGAACAAACTTTATAAATATATATAAAAAAAAAAAAAAAAAAAAAAAAAAAAAAAAAAAAAAAAAAAAACTTCTGTTGAATGTCACATGTTTATTGAATTTGTTTAAATTTTCAGAGGGCTATTGGCAAGAATCAAAATGCGGGCGTCCTCTTGGCTTAGCGTTTGACAGTAAAGGTATGCTCCATGTGATGGATGCTTATTATGGCATCTGGAGAGTTGACGTCACTACTGGAAAGAAGCAATTGTTGGTATCTCCAAATGTTGAGATTGAAGGCAAAAAGCCAAAGATTTTTAATAGCATTGCTATCGCTTCCAATGGTGATTTCTTCTGGACTGATTCATCCTCAAAAACTTCTCTTGAAGACGGAGTTATGGCAATGCTTGTTGATGGAAATGGAAGGTAATTATATAAGGTCAATTGAGGCAATTGCGTCTGTGGGGTAAATGCGTCAAAAGATCCCTACAAGCTTTCTATGAATAATATGTAGAGTGGCATCTATTAAAAATGTTGGTAAGCGTATTAGAATAAATTCTAGAGCTTATAGTACCAGACTTGACCACTGTGACTATAGTGCAGAACCATTTTGTTTTTTGGTCATTTTTTATTTGTGTAAAGTGTGTTGCAGCTCCATTTAAATCTGAACGTTTTGTAGAAATCAATATTATTTGGGACATAAAATAAGATAGGTATTTATTTTAATTACATATGCTTTCATTCACATATAGTCTTTTTGTTTTTTATTCAAGTAAGTAATAAAAAGATATTAAACATTAAAAACATCACATTATTTTTTAATGCATGGGGCAAAAGCGTCTATGTATGCTGAGGCAAATGCATCTGGTGATACTCATTTTCCCCAACACAGGTGTTTTAAATTTTTTTTTTTATAATATGCAACAGATTATTACATCAAATACCTGTAATGCTTTTTTTTAGTTGAAATGGTGCGAATGATGAAAATATAGACGCAATTTTAGAAAATGAACAACAACAATCAAAATATGAACTGCCAGTAGTAAAAAAATTAGAGTTGAATGATTGGATTATTGTAAAATTTCAACAAAAAAATCCCAAAAACATGATGGCACAGTAGAATCAGTAACGGATAGTAGTATGTACACAATTAAACACGCAAGAAGAGTTAGGACGAGTAAAAACAAATCTTCTTTTAGTTTTCGTCATGTAGACGATGTTGTATTGGAGTTAAAATATGAAGAAGATATTGAGTGCGTGCTTCTAATGCCCGAAATAAACAGAAGGGGAGAGTTTCTGTTTAATTTTAATGCATATAATATACAATAAACATAGTTCGACCAGTTTTTTTACCACTAGAAACCAAAAATTATACTTTTTGAATTTCAATAGAGTGCCAATTTACTCAGTAATAATCTTTGCTTTTAAAAATTCCCTCATAGCTACGCTCCTCTAACCTATTGTTGACAACCCCATTAGTTGGTCTAGGGTAAATGCGTCTGCATAATGTGTACGCAATTACCGCAAAAGAGGTTTGAATGTAATTTGTTTCCAATATATTCACATTTTAATACTATTACAAAAAAATATGGTAAATACAAAATACTACAAAAAAAATTTGATATATTTCATTAAAAAGAAATGTTTCGTAATGACATTTACTACTATGTGACGCAATTGCCCCAACTTGAGGGAAATGCGTCTATTTATGAATGGTTATTTTAAATCCTGTTTTGAAGTGATAAAAATTTTAATTTGTATCAAAAGTCTTCAAAATTTATTAGTTTATAGCATACAGAAACGATAATAAAATCACGACATTATTTAGTAGGTGAAAAGAGAACATCGTTCAAAAAAAAATATTACAAATATATGCCGCAATTACCTCAATTGACCTTATATGTTTATTATTTATATACTTACTGCTAACCTTCATCTCTCTACTGCTGGATTTTTATGTTCTCGAAGCTCTACCACAATATGCAATCTTTAGCAACACAAACTCACTGTTCTTCTCATAACTTAGACAATGTTATCATTTCATCTTTTTTGAGGACTTCCTACATCTACACTTAACTTGTCTCCCATAATTTCTGTATAAAACATTATGTTTTAGGAATAACTGCTTTTTACATATTACCTTAAAACTTACAGAAAAATGTGGCTAACTTATTTTAGAGAATCCACAGTTAAAATCTGTACAAGAAAAATTGATAAAAACACGGAAAAGTATGAATACACTTCTTATTTCCATTTGTAGGTTGCTTCATTATAATGCAGCAAAGAATACCAGCAGTGTACTCCTAGATGGGCTGTGGTTTGCCAATGGAGTGGCCCTCTCCCCAGACGAAGACTTTGTTGTTGTCTGTGAGACTGCCAGAGGTCAAATCAGGAGGTACTATCTTCGTGGACCAAAGGAAGAGACTGATGACATATTTATTGATGGACTCGTTGGTATGGATTATATCATATAAATACACATATATACAACACCCGCATAACCAAAGCCTGGAACCTCTCCTCAATGCCTGCACGAGAAGTTGCGCAGAAGCTTAAGTATTTTTCAAGACTTCTTTATATACAGAGTACCCAAAAACAATTTTTAAATACACAATACAAAGACAATAATATATCGACGGCTTAATCCGCAAACAAGATAACTCCCTTAAACCAAACTTTTCAGGAGCAACATAAAACCTTATCATATATCAATAAATACATCAAAATGATTTTTCATTGCTGTTTTTTATTGTTTTTAAGTTCAAAATTATTATTAAATAATAATAATGTAGTAAACAATAATAATAATGACAAAATTTTTCAAAATTTCTTCTAAAAAAGGAGTTAGCATTTTTGCTAACCATATTTTCATACAATTTCAATGGAGTTAGCGTTATTTCAGTTTCATGGGTGCATGTTTTCTAACAAAAACGTCACCGCACACTGACAGCCGTCATACAAATGGCGGTAAAATGACGGAGTTAGCGTTTTTACCAAATTGCCAGATGTTTGCATGGAGTTATCTTATTTTTGTGTAGCATTTTTTGTTAGTTTTAAAAAATATTTGGGAGTTATGATTTCACAGGATTATGTGTTACATCTAATAAAACCTGTTAGCGCAATAAAATCAATTTGACAAAAAAAGGAGTTATCTTGTTTGCGGATTAAGCCGTCGATATGCTCTTTCACTTGCGTAATATGATTGATTTCCTGTAAAGTTAACATTTTACCATAATATTCCCAATTCTCTGATTTTCTATTATACATTATTAGTGTGATCTAAAAGAATATGTTTTATTTTACTATCAATGTATTGATACATAAAAGTAGAAAAAACTTTTTTCACAAGTATCATTGGATAATTTCTAAATATAGATCAGGTTGATTGACTTAAAACGACAAAACCAAATTATCATGTAAAATTTATGTCATTGGTTTTTATTTTTGCCTTTTTTAGGACTACCTGACAACTTGAAAGTTATAGAAGGCGGTCTCCTGGTGCCCTTGGTGGCCCCACGTGATGAGTCTCATCCGGTCATATTCCAGTCCATCGCTCCTCACCCTCTCATCAGGAAGTTTGTGGTCCGTGTTATGGCTCTTTTAGAGCTTCCATTCATAGCAGCACAGAAAGTTTTACCACATTACGTCTTTGAAAGGGCCAAACATATAGTATGTCAAATCAAATTATTTTTACCAATTTATTAAAACATAGTTATATTATACTGATATTATAATATGTTAGTATAGTTTTCGCATTTTAGTGGATTTCCACATCTGGGTGAGTGAAGATATTATAAGTATTACTCAGTTAACATCTTATCAGTACACCAGAATGATTGTGCATACTCGAGTAGGAAACTGAAAAGGTGCTCTGATACTTACGAATCAGCTTAGGCTGGTCTAAGTGCACTTAAGCCATGGTTCGTTCACCAATTCCTGTAATTGACCAATATGTTCAATATCTGTTGAGCATACATATTATCTAGCAACCACCATCTTTATAATTGTGTTTGAGGCTGTTGACAATCTATTGATGGTTGTCAATCTGAAACACTATGCAGCTTTTTGTTTCCTACTAAATGGAGTTTGCACTATCTGTTGGTTGTGTAGATGAGGTGTTTCTTGAGTAATATTCTTAATACTGATACAATGTTATGTTTTTTTACAGATTGGTCATTTTGAATCTGTCCAGGGATTAGTACCAAAACGTACTAGTATCATCAGACTGGATTGGGAAGGGAATATTGTAGAATCTTGGCACAACACAGATGGCACTCTCTCTGGAATCAGTGAAGTTCACATCTTTGATAACAAACTGTACTTGGGAAGTCCATACAACCCATACATCGGAAGAGTCCCACTTCCTAGTAATGTCAAATTGTATTCTCCCACTAAGAAGACAACAACACAAAAACCCACTCAAGCACCTGCAACTGAGAAGCCAAAACCTACGGAGGCACCTAAACCAAAGTCAACTGAAGCACCTACTCCCAAGCCAACGGAAGCTCCAACCCCAAAACCAACAGAAACACCAAAACCTACTGCAGCACCTAAAACTAAACCACAAACAAAACCCACGGAACCTATGAAGAAGGAACCGGAACCAGTCAAACAACAGCCTCCTAAATCAGTTGAAAAGAAAGCTGAGAAATTAGAAGCACCTAAACAAGCTGAAGCACCTAAACCAAAACAAGAAAAGAAAGAAACACCTAAACCTAAAGAAGAACCAAAACCTAAAAAAGTCGAAGAGAAACCTAAAGAGAAAAAAGAAAAACCAACAACTCCTCCAGCACCAGTTGTAGAAGAAATCCCTTCAGACGCCAGGCAGCCAAAGGAGGAAACATTGAAGGTGATTATGACAGATGGTCCTAAAGAGATGCCCAATCCATCAAATAAAAAAGAATCTAAGACTGCTAAACAGAAAAATGAACTGTAAATTATTAAATAGTGGATCAATAGAATATTCAATTCACACTAATATCATATTCTTTCTACCATCATTATCATAACAGTTGGCCTCTTTTCTCTTCTTTTGTGGCGTTATATATATATGTAATTGTCCTAACCTCATATACATGTGTATGTGTGAGACTTATTTTGAGAGATGTATCCTAGTGTGATGAATAAATATGTAACTAATACTAATATAGCAGCTATGTAGTTTAAGATTTTCTTTTTAGATGAATGTTAAAACTTGTTTTGAAATCTTATAAGAATTAATACTCGCTAATAAGCATCATTAATAGGATTGGCGTGTATGTTTGTGTGTGTGTTGGAGAGCTGTACCTGTAAACGTCAGTTAAAATTAACATACTGTGGACTATTTATCTAACCTTGTGGTTTGGTAGTCTGTTATGCACTATAATACCTTAATGCCTTAAGTAGATTGAATGTAAGTAGTTTGAATTTTTAGTCAAAAATATACAAAGATATCGGGTACAGCAGCACCTTCAAGAATATTCCATTTGGGTTTGCAGGAAAAGTTCTTTATTCCTCCTATAATTGTGATTCTGATTACGTGACTAAGTTACTTATAACATTCTCTTTTATACATGTCATATATATATATTTACATTATATTCCAACAATAATTGCACCAATATCAAGACATGAACTTAAAATACTGTGTATATTTTCTTAGATGTTTTTTTATCAACGAATTATATCCTAAAAGGTTTAGTTTTATCTATATAATATTATTTACTGCACTTCGTTACTTTCCACCTTGATATTATTATTTATCTATTTACTTACAAACTCTTTGCTAAGTGATATGTTGTATAGTTACATATGAAGAGTACATGAAAAATTGAAAGGGAATCAATTTTTTTTACAAAAATTTGTTAAACATGGCAATATGTAGGTTAATTGCTTTTCATCATTCTACAGATTCCGGAATAAAAAAGTATGGTTCATAAAGTATGACTATCGCCTACATTGTCTGTAAGCATTTCTAAAGTTTTTCTCTTGACTATTGATAATAAATTGGCACTGCTTTTTCTTTCCATGTGCCATTCACATTTTAATATTTGTATAAAATTGTAATTTTCCTAATTCTCTGTGATCATATTAAATGCTATGAATAAGTTTCCATTATTCTAAACAATACACCAATGTTGATTGATAACTTATATCTATTGATGAATAAAATATTTTATTGCGTTTTTGTTGTAATTTTGTATTCAATGTTAAACGTAGCAATTAGGCAGCTATATTAATTATTTTCTTGGACTTTGTACACCGAGAGTATATAATCAGTACAGCTTGAATATAATCCGCAATTATTTTATCTTTTGAATTTCTAAAAAAATGGAATTATCGAAATTAATACAACTTGACAGCTGTGTCTGCTTTTGTGTAATATATTACAAGATGTAGTGGTTGTAAATTGGTACATATATATTTATTTAACATACTAATGTGCATAAATGATTACCATTAACTATATTTAATTTTGCAATATATAATTATAAACACTTCATCAATGTTAGTAATATAAAAATGTAAAGGTTTTGTAGGTGTTATTAGTTCTACTACAGTTTTATAAAATACTCAAACCACATATTTATGAGGAATATGTCACTCATGTTTTTATTATACTCGATTAGTTTGTATATGTATTCACCTACACTTGTACAGTGAGAATTTACTAAGCATTTATAATTATCTTTGGATATTTATTTTATGTTTAGTTTTCTGCAAAATTAATAAATGAATACTAGTTCAAACATTACCAGAAACAGATTTTGCCTGTTATTAAGTTAAACAAAGGCTCAAATAGTTTTGGATTTTGTGGAACCAGTAGGGATAATGTTATTCTATATTATATCTTTGTTTTTCATCCAAAACATAACACATTTTTATGGCCTAATTTGCAAACCTTGCATTATGTTGACATAATAATAACTTGTCACATTTTTGTGTCTTGCATCCAATATTTGACACGTGCATGCATAGATGATGCATTCATATTCTCTTTAGATTTGTGATGTTATTATGATCATCCAAGATTAGAATTGAATTATTGTCGGAAAGCGATTATTTTAGCACAGTTCATCACCATCTCATTTATCCATTATAAAGGTGTAGGTTACATTTAAACTAAGATAATTACATATTGGTCTTATAAACAATGTTGTTGATTATTTTATAATTTTTTTGTTATTTTCTTTTTACATTCCTGTTGAAATATTAATTCTTAGTATATTTCCGTTCGCATCTTTTTACACTTCTTGTTTTATGTTGATTTTTTTTTAATAAAATAAAAAACATTTTGTAAAAATTTATTATTTTATTTCACCAAGCATTCCTTAATTGTTTTTTAAGCTATAATTTAAAATTAATAAAAAATAAGTGGTCTAACCACACCATCATTATATCTATTTTATGGGGCAGCATGTGACAAAAATAGAGATTGTAATATACTAAAACACTAATGAGTCAAAAACTGCAGTCCAAGTTTGCAACTGACTTTTTGTGTGTATTTTTCAAGTATTAAAAAACATCCATCCATCCATCCATACCATCACGCCGCTTCCCTCGCGGGGTAGGCAGAAAGGATCGAGCGCCACTTCCTTCTATCCTTGCATACATCTTTCGCTTCCGTCACTGTCATACAATTCCTCATGCATGCTCTCCTGTTCAATGTGCTCAACACGTGACCGTCCTGTAGGATTTGATTTAAATGATCTTGCCATTTAATCCTCGGACGTCCGCGTCTCCGAGCACCATTCCTCTCAGCCAAATATATCTTCTTTTATCTTCTTTCTATTCTGTCCTCATTCATTCTTTCCACGTGCCCAAACCATCTTAACTTATTTACATTCATCTTTGTTATTACACCAACTTTCATTCCACATTCCTTTCGTATATCACTGTTACGCACACGATCTCTCAGACTCTTGCCACACATCCTTCTCAACGATCTCATTTCCACTGCATTTATGCCACTTTCATCCTTTTTTAACCATGTCCACGTCTCACTTGCATACATAAGTGTTGGCACTAAGATAGCAGAGTGCACCAACCTTTTAGCTGTGGTGGATATGTTTCTATTTGCAATTATTGGTCGGATTGCACCATTTACCTTATTGCCAGCAACTTTTCTCCTTTCAATATCGCTTTCACACTTCCCATCTCTCGTGAATAAACTACCTAAGTACACACATTCGTCAACTTGCTCTAACACTTCGTTGTCAATCATTACCTGGCATACTGTTCTCTCACTTCCTCTTTCAAACACCATGATTTTTGTCTTTTTTGCATTCATTCTCAATCCATTAATCGCACAATTTTCATACACACACGTCATCATTCGCTGTAGATCACTTTCACTTTCAGCCATCAATACCAAATCATCGGCAAACATTAACGCTCTTACATTCATCCCATTCATATCAACACCTACATTCAGTTCTTTCAATGGACGAATACAATGATCAATGTATAGGTTAAAAAGCCATGGCGACATCACGCACCCTTGTTTTACTCCTTTTGTCAATGTGAACCATTCCGACAGGTTATTGTTCACTCTAACACACGCAGAACTTCCTGTATATAGGGACGCAATGGCGCGAATTAGCCGACTACCCACCCCACACAAAAAACAAACATGCCATAGTCGTCACAAATATCTAAATTAGTTTATTACGAGTAATAGGAAAAATATTTCGAAAATTATTGAATAGCTGAGATAATTATTTGTGAGGACTGTGGCATGTTTGTTTTTTAATACTTGAAAAAATACACACAAAAAGGTAGTTGCAAACTTGGATTGCAGTTTTTGACTCATTAGTGTTTTAGTAATTAATATGATTTTACTTAGCAGGGCAGTAAACAAGGTTTTGGGCAAGATGATCAGATAATGCAATGTAGCAGGAAGAAATTAATATGTGGTAAAAGTCTGTAACTATACGAGAGAAAAAATGTGTATCGAAAGTTAGTGTAATAACTAAGATGAATGTTAATATGTTACGATGGTTTGGATTTGTGAAAAGACTGAAGGAGAACAGAATGACCAAGAAAATATATTTTGCTGAGAGGAATGGTGCTCAGAGACGTAGCCGTCTGAGTATTAAATGGCAAGATCATTTAAACAGATTTTATATGACGGACACATGTTAAGCACATTGAATAGGAGAGCATGCATGAGAAATGGTTAGATGGAAAAAATCAGTTGATAGTGATAATTTCGCCACTGCATATCGTCCTAGTATTTTAAATTGAATATTGAAAACAATACAAAATTAAGTATTTTAAATTTTGTGTTGTTTTTTAAACACTGTTATATAATGATGATGTGCAAAAAAATAAATAAAAGAAATTGTATGACAATGGTGGAAGCGAAAGGTGTATGCAAGGATAGGAGGAAGTGGCACTCAATCCTTTCTGCATACCCCATGAGGGTATGAATGTATAATTTTTATTTGAATGCGCTGCCTCCTAAATCTTTGGCTGCCTCACACTTGGGTTGTAAATAATTCTATCACGTGAATGTATATAACTACCATTTTGTCGATTTTGTGCAATAAAACTGAGGAAAGTAAAATAAAAAAGAGTTATTTCTGCACTTATGTAAGTATCTAGACAATATAAAAATTAATGTGGAAATTAATCATCTAATTTTAATTTAATTTTTTCACAAGCTTTAGTTGAAAAACAGATATTTTTGCGCTTTACTTCGGAAATGCATGCAAAAAGCTAATTTAGGTAAAAATATCTATTGTATTATTAAGAATGTAACTTTCGCTGTCTGTGAGCTCTCACATTCCAATAATTTAACTAGTTGTTATTATCTTTAATTTATTACTATGTCGATATAACAATATGCTGTATTATTTTCTGTTCTACTTCACTGATCACAAATATTGCTTTAGAAGACAAAGAACTACTTAAAATGCAATGATGCACTTGAATTGGCGACAGACATGACAAAAAACTACTATAGAAATCATGATTGGCAATATTGTAGTCACAATCGATATTAAATTACGAGTATGATAAATAATAAGGAATCTAATTTAATTTTATTACTTTTCTCTTCCTTCCGCAAGTGAAGTGGCGCGTAAACTCTACAACAACACAATTCCTTACTGGTCATGGAGCATTCAATGCGCGTCTTCACCAGTTTGGGATAGAATAGAATCATCTCCGTCGTGTAATTTCTGTCATTCTGAATCCCAAACGTCGGAACATATTTTGTGGGATTGTTCCCACACCGACATCAGTAGGAAAAGAGAGGAGATGCTCGTTGCTGTTCGTGGTCCATCCTCTGGACCTGTAGGACATGCGGACTTAGTGGCCACAAGGAAAAACTTTTTCGCCTTCAAAACCTTCTGTACTTTCTTTGGTAGCCTCATATCCCCTTCAAGTAATTAACGATACTTCATAGAGAGGCATATTTCCATTTCTTCCCTTCCCTTTTTGCACCAAATTTTTTGGTGTGTGGCCGCTAAATCTAGAGTGCTTCCTCGGGGCAGCATTTCTCGCTATAATGCGACATTAAATCCTGTTTGTCCATGTGTGTGTTGTTTTGGAGATACATATCTCCAGGTACGGCACGAGGTATGTGGCGGGCGCTGCCCTTAAAAAAAGGGGTAAATCTATTTTATTGACCAGCATATAAAGCCGTTGACCGGGTATTAAATATTGTCGAAATTTCTTGAAATTTGGTACAAATATGTCAATTGCGATTCTTTACAACATATATACAGATGCAACCCCTAATTTAAAATTTAAGGGTAGTTTTGGTCGAAAAACCGTTATTGACCACATAAAAAGCGATTGACCGGGTATTAAATGACGGCCGAAATTCACGAAACTCTGCAAAGATATGTATCACTAGGTCACTTATGTTGTGTAAAAAAATCAACCTTTTCGAAAAAGAAATAAGGGTAGTTTTGGTCGAAAAATCGTTGTTGACCACATAAAAAGCGATTGACCGGGTATTAAATGACGGCCGAAATTCATGAAACTTATCTTAAATATGTATCACTAGGACACTTATATTGTGTAAAAAAATCAAACCATTTTAAAAAAAAATAGGGTAGTTTTGGTCGAAAATCGTTGTTGACCACATAAAAATCGATTGACCGGGTATAAAATGACAGCCGAAATTCATAAAACTCTGCAAAGATATGTATCACTAGGTCACTTATGCTGTGTAAAAAGATCAACCTTTTCGAAAAAGAAATAAGGGTAGTTTTGGTCGAAAAACCGTTATTGACCACATAAAAAGCGATTGACCGGGTATTAAATGACGGCCGAAATTCACGAAAGTCTGCAAAGATATGTATCACTAGGTCACTTATGTTGTGTAAAAAAATCAACCTTTTCGAAAAAGAAATAAGGGTAGTTTTGGTCGAAAAATCGTTGTTGACCACATAAAAAGCGATTGACCGGGTATTAAATGACGGCCGAAATTCACGAAACTCTGCAAAGATATGTATCACTAGGTCACTTATGTTGTGTAAAAAAATCAACCTTTTCGAAAAAGAAATAAGGGTAGTTTTGGTCGAAAAATCGTTGTTGACCACATAAAAAGCGATTGACCGGGTATTAAACGACGGCCGAAATTCATGAAACTTATCTTAAATATGTATCACTAGGACACTTATATTGTGTAAAAAAGTCAAACCATTCGAAAAAAAAAATAGGGTAGTTTTGGTCGAAAATCGTTGTTGACCACATAAAAATCGATTGACCGGGTATAAAATGACAGCCGAAATTCATGAAACTCTGCAAAGATATGTATCACTAGGTCACTTATGCTGTGTAAAAAGATCAACCTTTTCGAAAAAGAAATAAGGGTAGTTTTGGTCGAAAAATCGTTGTTGACCACATAAAAAGCGATTGACCGGGTATTAAATGACGGCCGAAATTCATGAAACTCTGCAAAGATATGTATCACTAGGTCACTTATGTTGTGTAAAAAAATCAACCTTTTCGAAAAAGAAATAAGGGTAGTTTTGGTCGAAAAATCGTTGTTGACCACATAAAAAGCGATTGACCGGGTATTAAACGACGGCCGAAATTCATGAAACTTATCTTAAATATGTATCACTAGGACACTTATATTGTGTAAAAAAGTCAAACCATTCGAAAAAAAAAATAGGGTAGTTTTGGTCGAAAATCGTTGTTGACCACATAAAAATCGATTGACCGGGTATAAAATGACAGCCGAAATTCATGAAACTCTGCAAAGATATGTATCACTAGGTCACTTATGCTGTGTAAAAAGATCAACCTTTTCGAAAAAGAAATAAGGGTAGTTTTGGTCGAAAAATCGTTGTTGACC
>CANPUW010000109.1:0-16982 GCA_947579605.1 Athripsodes cinereus
AAAAAAGTGCCCGTGGAGTTGCCAGTAAGAAATGCGTCACCTCCATTATCTTTTGTAAATTTTCAAGTGTCCTGTAAAGTGCAAGTATTCGTTGAACCTGAGGATAAGACAATTAACATTTACCATTCACTGAGGAGATGTACTACGATTCTGGGTGTTTTATTTTGCATTTGACATAGGGAGCACGATTCGCATGTTCATAAACACAGTTAGTCTGCTAGTAGCCCCACTAGTGGGATATGACTTGTTGTTAAAATAGTATAGAAGGTATATTTTTACGGTGTCCTAAAAAAACAAAAAAAAAATAACGCTCTGTACAGTGTCTCTTCCTTTGGGCAGGTTTAAGACTAAAACAATATTAGGTATAACCTTACACCAACATTGAAATTTTGTATTTTCTTGTACCTAATAACAACTAAACTTTTATACTAATGAATCTCCAGTATTTTACACCAGACTATGATAGAATCGTTTATTGTATTTTTATGAAGGTTTTGTCAGTTTTAAAACATTTTTCTCCAAATTTGTTCAATTCTTAAAAGTGTTAATTTTCCAACTTGATTTTTATTTCCTGGTGAAACGGGGTGAGACTGTACTAGTACGGAATAAGAGAACATCGAGTTGAGATTGAATTTGAATGAGAATAAGATAAGAAAGACATTTTTTTATTATTCTTATTTACGGATAAAAAATTAAATGAACCACAATATTATAATATCTGCGTAGTTTTAACGTTAGAATTATTATGAAAAATACGATTTTTTTTATTCAACAACAAATAACTGAGAATCTTAGAATTTATAGATTTTTGTTTGTTATTTCAGTCATTCATCTTTTATTTTGATCAGAGGTAATGAGCTTGGATTGTTTTTTCTGTAAGTTTATTTATTTTATTTATTTATTACACAGAGCTCACTTCACGGGGCCTTACACATGGCAGAGGATCGCTCAACATGGAGACAGATGGTCTACAGAACGAGGCATGATGGTCACGATCCTCAGGATTGAGGGACCGACAGAAATGAATGATGATGATGATTTATTACAAACTTAAAGTTACAGCTGATAATACATAATAAACAAAACAATAACTGTGAAAAATTAAAGCCAATTACAATTTAAGTTAGGAAGGTATAAGGGTAACACAAAATTTTCGTTAAAAAGCAATTTATATTAAACAGTAATTAAAGTTTTTTTTATGAAAGATAATTAAATTAATGTGTATTTAAAACGGTATTTGTTTGATAATGTGCAAATAAAGAAGAAAAATTATTAATTTAATTCAATTGCATGTGAGCATTTTTAGGATTGAGAGGAAGGGAAAAGAAAGGAAAAAAAAATGTTCAATGATCTGAGTAACTTGAGTAAAAGTAAATTTGTTTACGATGATGTACCATGCATATATTAATTTATGTTAATTTTTGAACTGAGTTGTGTAATCAATACTGTTTTAATTTATTTTATAAAAGTGTTTTTTTTTTGCTCCTTATTGCAGACAATATTATATCTATCAAGGTTTTAACAGAAAATTGAATTTCTCCTCTGTACTCGGTCTTTTTAACCTATCTGATTTAACCATGAAATCCCCAGCAACGAGTCAAATTTTTGTGTAGATATTCTTTGTGTTCTATTGAATGCAGATTTTCGTATAACATCACAAAGAAGATATTTGAATTTTCCAATTCAGTGTGTGAGGTATTCCAACCACCCTGAATGACTTTTTTTTTTGTTATTGGCAGTACATGACTTAATATTCATTATTGTGTTTCATCAATATATTTTTCAATAATAAATATGGTTGGTAATAAACCCAAAACAACTCTTTACATAATTATATACCTACAATTTGCTTGTGCCGTGAATTCCTAGTAGATATTTCTACAATCCTACATGTTCCAGTATAAACCAATGTAAAATAATTAACGATCTTATCATCATGTTCTTACTAACTTAATGCGGGTTTATTTTCTCCGTTTCGGGAAAGAATTATGATTCTACATACTTTTCAATATCGCACAGTAAAAACAAAAATAATTCTGCTGACTTTTTTCTGGTAGCATGTACATTGATTATCTTAGCGTTGTTTATTACCCGAATTCTGGAAATAGGCAAAAGAGGCTTTGAAACTGGAATAGATTTTCTTTGAAGAAACTTTAAAAGTCTTTAAATCACACCTCTAATCGCCACTCCTTGATCAATCTAATGGGAAAGCTTCACAATCACTGATGGTTTGTCAATCGTAGTACATTGCAATTTGTCGTGTGAACAAAGTTGCAATGACGAATGATAATAGATAACGCATATTAGACTTTTTTTTATTTGTACTGAATTGATAAAAAAAATGAGTCATCGATATATTATTTAGCCCGGGTCTCCCGATTGAATGTCCGAGATTCTACAGTCAGGCTACTAATCACTTCTCTTTGTTCTCGTGTTTTTAGTTTTTTTTTTGTATAACAATGACATTTCTATATACCTACTTTACATGAATATTGAATGATGTTATTAAATTCTGATTTGCTTATTTTTTTGTCAAATCCTGTTGTTCGTAATACAGAATAAATGATTTTCATGAAGCATTACAATAATAAAACTAAAAATTCAACCCTCATTGGTAATAATTTGTAAAAAGTATTTTCTTCCATTCCCACTTTTTATGGACTTTAAATTCAGCGTAGAAGTTTGTCACCCATCCTGAATGTCTTGATTTTTGTTTACACGGAGAAGACAGCTTGTATGTTTATAATATGCGTTTGGTTTTCTGCTCACGCCAGTTTTGGATATGCCGTGATGGTATATTACAAATAGGTAGTTATATACCTACATTTACAGATAAGACAATAAATTTGTGATTATGTGTCACGTTTTTTTCTGCTAAAGTAATGGCGATTCTTTCGAAATAGAGTGTTTTGCCTTTAATCTAAATAATGGTTAATATCTATTTTTAAGACACAGATAGTATCACTCGGACTGAATAAGATATTTTTGAGTGTTAGGCTTCGGCCAAACCTTTAGGAGAATTGATTGGATTATTTCAGGTAGGTGGCTGAGTGAACGGAAGAGACCATTCTAGAAGGGAGGCTAACGAATTTCACGGGTAAACCATTATTACTTCGATCGATCGTAAAAGCTTAGTAAGTAAGTCAGATGATTAAAGGAACTTCTTATTTACCTAACATTTTTTGGGCAAGTTGTGTAATGTATTTTTTTTTATAAATGAAAGCATGATTGGTTTTGTTGTTAATGGAGCTACAAGTAAACTTTTTTGGTGAAATAGATAAATGTGTATGGAAAGAATGAATTGGCATTTTTTCCTCTCTGCCTACCTCCTTAGGACTACGTAGATATGCAATAAAAATATACATATTTTGATAGTTATTTTTGAAATATAAATCAGTTTTGTTATTCCTGAAGACATAGATATGGGTGTGCTTGTTGAATGAAAAATCGTATGAAATATTTAGAAGTGAAAGAATAAAATAAAGAAATACCCGTTCTACAATTATTTGTTTTCTCCTTCTATTTTGGAACGAATTTCTGTTGAACAAGAAACGTTTTACTAATATCGATGTACAACTAAGAAAAGTAAAAATTTTCAAGATGAATTGGAAGGTCTTTCACACAAATAATTGCAAGATTTTCAGCTCTGAATGTTTGAGTTTATAATATTTTTTTTTATCCAAAACCCACGCCGTTCATAACATGTTTATTGTGAAGCTGACTTTATCCTATTGTATTTTTATAAGGTGATATTTTTCTTGCAGCACTTGTTCCAATTTATTCATGAAGTAAAATATTGGTTCTGTTTTGTGCCTAATGAAGTGTCGTGTTTTGTATGGATAACATGTATTTCATACAAGCACAAATTCTTATTTACCTGTACTACCTAGTCTGTTATTGACGTATTTTTCATATGTATTTTTGTAAGACATCTAAAATATTAGAATACTTAACATGTTTTATTTGATTTATCGCACAATATTTGAAATAGACAGAGGAAGAAATATTAATGACTATCTTTCATAAAAAATAGAAAAGTATGTAATGTTTACACCTATTTGCTTGTGAAAAAATTAAATAGTACTTATTAAAAGTAATTTATTAATCAAACAAGTTGTATAGTTATTCCAATGTGGATCGAAAGTAAAATCTTGTTTTATATATAAAAAAATCATTAAAATGGACTTTCACCAAGAGCCGTCGTTGGATAAATTAAACTTTATTAAAAAGAACCTACTATCTCTTTAAAATTTTCTTTCACGAATGCCGGCTATACACAAATCTTTAGAAATATTAATTTTTCGAAAATATATATAGAAAAAATATTTCTATATTCATATTTCAGAAAAAATTGTATGAAATCATATAAAGAATGTATGTTGGTTAAATGATATCTATTTATTTACACATTCATCCACTTTTGTAAATTATAACACAAAATGATCTCCAAAAATTCATATTGATTTGGTATAGATTACTGTATCTATATAGAATACAATAACAAAAAAAATTCAGCGAATTCACAAAATTACCGAAATATCTATTACGAAATTCACGCTAATAAGAAATTAAAATTAAAGTAGACTATAAAGTAATCCTACTGGTGACTTTAATTATTTACAAGCCGGTTTTCGAATGCTTCAGTTTCCATCGTCAGACAAAATTGAAATAACATTTGCCTGACTTTTTATTAAAATCTATTATTAAATATAGTTCCAATAGGCATTATATATGTAAAATGTAATTTAAGTAATAGTAAAATATAAAATAATGTAACTTATCGTTAGTTTAAGCGCGGTATTAAATAAACTTATAACATGTGTAAGCACTTTCACGTGAATTTATCGAACTCTCTTTTAGGCTTTTGTATTAAACCACAAACCTCACACCTTCCACGCAAAGTTTAATCTGAGATAGCCACAAAGCCATACATCAGCTACTCATATAGAAATTTGATACTTTCAAGTTCACACATTTCAGTTCAAATTAATTTTGCGATAACAGATAATTTTATATATAGTGGATAACCTCATTGCATTGGTCCGAAATGAGTTTGGATTTTCTTTTCCATTCTTCCTTATTTTCTGCTAGTTTCTTTAACTCTAGATAATATGTACCACAGTTCATAATTTTATTGTCCTTCACTTGATCCATAAAGGTGTCTTCTAGTTGGCCTCAACAATTTCTGCCTTCAGATGCCTTATAATGAGCAAGCCATGGCCAATCCAGTTTACTAGTTGTAAGTTGATTTTTTGATGAATTGCCTACATTCACCTACCCTGATTAACACTCCTTTGTTTTCGACATGTTTCGACCAATTGATCTTCAGCAAGAGTTTGTAGCAACACATCTCGGAGGCCGCTAACGGTCCGCTTTTGTTCTTGCCGATGGTCCAATCTCACTGCCATATAGCAGAAGGCTCCGGACAAAGGTTTTAGTAAGGTTCTTCCTAACGTTTAATTTTTTTTTTTGGATTTTTGTTGGAAGCCATTCTTTTCAGATTAATTAGAGCATTCATCATGATTAATTAGAATTATTTTATAATCAGTACAAAGTCGTTTTAAAAACATGATTTATTATAGATCTTACAAAAAAGTAATTATCTATTTAAATTCATTTTGGAAACTATTTAATAACAATGATTTATAACTTTGGTATAATGTAAGGTGAAAGGCCGCTTTTTGCACGCATAAAAAATATCTGCGAGTATTCATGTTGGTAATTTTATCTACTTCTTGCTTTTTTTTAAGGTCCCCATTACACTGTAATTTAATCTATCTTTGATTCTTGAGCTCATGTTGCACGCCCTATCTATGTATGACCATTTTTATTTCGTTCCTTCTGATCATCTGGGTGTTGGCAATTCTTATTCGATCTAATAATCTATTGTGAGTCACAGCTTTTTTTAACGCTTTTCTACGCTAAGCTGTGTCTACTTACTTTGTTTATACATATTAGCAATAGTAATACCTTCTATCTTTGTCGGCGGTTCATTAAGCTCATTGCTTCCTTTAGAGATCCCTCTCCATTGCTAGTTCCAAGAATTGAGGCCACTCTAAACTAAGTCTGTTAACACACATATGTGATATTTATCCCCAAAACTTCTTCTGGGGTGGGATTTAAGCTTTCTGTCCCTTCCCGCTGATAAATATTATAATCTCTCACTAAATACTTTAATTGAGAATCTTAATCAATTTTTGATGGCTAAATATATATATGAAAATGGCTAAAATAATTCAGTAATTAAACTATTGAAGTAGAATATTATAAAAGCATTTATTTACGTTTTATTATGAAACCAGATTATCAAATCAATCAATTCGATATTATTTCCATGAATTCTTTTGTAGGTAGTTGGTTTCTCTTGAATTAATTAATACTTTATGGATTGAAATTCTATTTAAATTAAATTTATAATTAAATCACCATAAAAGTGAAGTTGTGGAAATAATTCGAAAATAAAGCAAATTTTAATCAAATTTAATACGTTAAGAATTTAAAAAAAATACTCGCTGCGGGTAGATAGCCAGACAAAAAAAGAATTGAAAATAAAAAATATTAATGAGCATTACTTTCTAAATGATACTAGAGTCAGAAATTTTTAAAATGCCTGCAAAAAAAACATTCTTTTTCTCATCAGGTATGTTCGACATACAGTCTTTATATTATAATATATCTCGATCGTAGTATCTGCCACAAGTGGGTAATTATCAGACTAAAAATGCATAATACATAATGATTTTGCAGGTCAGCCTCTTCATCCCTTAATAAAGACATTTTTTGAGTTATATCTGGGTTTTTGTTATAAACCCAAATACAACCTTATACACCTTTCACAGTAAGCTAATAAAAGCTTGTGTCGTGAAAGGGGAGTTTGCCGGCACCTGGTATCGAACCACGGACCCCTTGTTCACGGGAGACTCTACTTCCAGGCTACCGACGAACTCAACGATATTCTGAATGGCTTGTATGCTTATTGCTGAAAAAAAAAAGTATAATTTCTAACACACGATTTTTTAAGAACACCTGCCTTTAACACGATACAAGAAATCTTAAAAGAGCGGGGCAACTATTCTTTAAAGGGCATCCAAATAATACATCATTTTTCTTTTATTTGAATTTGACAATCTTATGGGCTTTTGATAAAGTAATTATAAACTACTAAAATGTGTACATTTGTAAATAGGGCAATAATATTGATATCTTTTTTGCTTGCATTACATGTGTTTGTGTATATTTTATTTATTGTCCGTGGTGTGCTGTTGATGATCAATAAGGAAAAAAATATGATGATTATTATTAAAAAGAGTGTTATATTTTTAACTAAAACAATATCACAATTATTTAATATTCATTTTTAATATTCATACATGTTTTAATAAAGATTTTGTTTTAAAAATAAACGAAAGAGGATATAATTTGTAAAATATCCGGAAGTAATATAAAGAAGTTAGTACAAAAATGTTAATTTAGTTCATGATTTGTTCCTAATAAAAATATTTTAAATTTTTAATTACCTATATCTTTATAACACGAGTTACAGATTTGCAGTCTTTTTCAGATGTAGATATTAATAATACAAATATTCGGAATTACGCTCTGTATTAAAATGTGTCAAAACTTGTGCTGGGTAATCTTTGAGGAATTAAGGAGTTGTGAACAATGACTTTAGAATTCAGACGACAAAAGTTTTTAATATTTTAAAGATTTGAACACTCAAAAACAATCTTAAGATATCATTAGTACATTGAAGGAATTTCATTTTAAGAGATGGATTTATAACGTTTTCTTATACATATAGTGAGTTTATTTCATAATCTTGTCACGGCTCAACGAACCACAAGGAATTTCCTAAGAATTTCATACTAACTCACAACCTATTTTTCGTAATTCTTTCTTCTTTCTTATAATTTCTTTGTCTAAAATAATAAAGGATTTATACCCCGATTACAGAATCTTATGATTTACTTATTTTCTAAGAAAAATTTAAATAACATTTACTTGGATAGCTCATTAGAGTTAAAATTTACCTAATAAACTTGTGGGAAAATCATACAGTTAGAGCTAGTCCCATAATTTAGTACGAATCAATCAGCTATCAATTAGCAATCCTGAAACTTTTGTTTTTGTTGCTACGGAGACGACGAATTTCATGTTTATTACACGCAGTAAGTCTACGCAGTAGGCTATTAAACTTGTGGGATATATATAATTTTTTTTTTTTATAGTTATCTAAAAGAATTTAAATGTGGATCGTAATTATGTAATCTTTACTTAAATATGTTTTAGTTTTATCCACTATTCTTGTTAGAAGAAAACACTACATACCGTTTTCTAAAAAAAAACATATTATTTTGATTAAGTATGTGTTTTCTGCTTTTACCCCTTTCTTGATTGAAGCTATTTAAGCTCACTGCAAGTCTTATTTAATTTATATTATTATTACTGACTTTATTTCGAATGCTTTGTTCTTTGTTCTAAATCACCAATCAGAATCAACTCTTGCTGTTCTCTCCTTTACTTAAATAGTAGTTTTATTTATTTGCAGTTGAGGAATAGAATAAAACACATTTTTTTATTAAACATTTTCTAACTTTATGAAACAACCTATTGTAAATTTTATATTCTCTTTCATTATATATAATGTGAATATAATACGTTTTTCGATTAAGTAAGTATCTGGTTTGTTTTTATCAATAGTGTTTGTTTTTATGAAAGGAATATATGAAGCCTTCTGCAAGTGTTTTTTTTTAATATTTTAATCGAGTAGTATTTAAAAAATGTACGCTGTCAAAATTTATTCTATAGAGCACCCAGAAAAAAATTGGACTCCCACCATTTCCCATAAGTTTTCAAGTATCCTGTCAAAGAGAAATGTTTAAAAAAATAATGATATTTTACATCTTAAATTCAGCAATGCGGTTGGCCTACCATTCTGTATAACATTTTTTTGTTGGCACGGAGTGGACAGCTTGCATGTTATTCACATGAAGCTAGTCGGCTGGCTACAAATATGCCGTGATGGTAAAATAGTTAAATTCTGTTAATATTAACATTTTTATATGTATTGTAAGGTTTTTGCTATCAAATCCATGAGAAAATTAAACTTTATTTTCTAAACATTTTCCTACATTGACCACCTGAAAGACGAGACCCACCAAAATGACCCTTCAAACGTTGGAAGGACAGCTGAGCTTCCACATTCCAAAATACCTTTCTGTGTAAAAGGTTTCAGAGATAAAAAAAGTAGATTTTATTATTTAAATAATCTATAAATAGACTGAAGTGGTTGTATCAACTGCCAAATAAAGTGATATAAAGAACGGAAAGTAAGATAATAAAACTGTGTTCTTAAAGAACAGTTTACCACTTTGAGATGGAAAATTCTATCTGGAAGTATCGTAAAAATAAGTAACTAAGTGAATTCATTCGCTGAGCTTAGTGAATATACGGCTGGGGAAATTTTACGACAACAATACGACCTTCTTTATTATAATAATAATTGTAATGTGCAATTATCTGTAATCTGAGATTACTCAAAATTTATTTCAAATACAGTTAAAAGATTTAAAATACATAGTGATACCCGTATTCGTAATCTTGGAATAACTGGTATTCTGAGTATGTGACGCTTAATTAAAAAAAAAAAATGCAATTTTATATTATTTGATACTTTTTATTGAAAACGACAAACAATACAGATAGGTACAACAATACACGGACTATTTAAAAAAAATCTAAACATCCTCCTTATAAAGACAAGTCTCTTGTAAATACCTGGCTATTAGGTATTATTTCTGCTCAGCCCCCCTAGACAAGCATGCAATTGGCGATCGACTACAAACGAATTTTCGACTATAACTGCAACAATAACGCATTATTATACGGTACATGTAGGTAGATTGTCGAAAAGTTTGCCAGTACCTAGTCAATCGCTAAGTACGGTTTTTTTTATTTTTTACTGAATACAAAACAATCATCCATTTAGAAATTACAAAAATATCACAATTGAACGAAGTAAGTATTTTAGATTTTTGATTTATGGTATAACGTTATTGAGAAGATGCACCGAGGAATAAATTGTTGTTTGGAGTAAAGTTTCAGGAATAACTCTCGTACTAGACATAATAAGTAAGTCAGGTATTATATGTACCTATATAAGTATAAAATATCACAGAAATTCAAATAACAACAAAGTGTGTGAAAAACTTGGAATATTAAAGCAAAACTGTGAAAATATAAAGTTAATCCAAGGGTTGTGAGTTGGAATCCCAATAAATAAATAAGAATAATAATATAACAAAAACCTATTGTACTTAATTTGTTTTAAAGTAATTGCAGCTTCTACAGATAAGCTGCTTAATTTCTTATGTGTTTTTACAATTTAGTAATGTGAATAACGTTTCTATTTAGGGCAATTAAAAAACGGATCTATCTAATTTTGGTTCTATGTAAAGATGGTATAAGCTTTTGTTTCAAATGTTTCTATGAACATAAATTATAATTTGGTTTATTTTGTAACTTAGTCAATGTCAAAATGATATATCGCTTTTTTAGAGCAACGGATTACCAGTTTACTCCCACCATTTACCATAATAAACAAAAATAATTAGAATGAAAAAAAATGCAAGACATTAATCATCTGTGTACAATCAACAAGAACTAGCCAATCTGAATCCAATGGTCAACACCTATTCTCCCTCCTCTCTCCTGTCCCCTGAATAGTTTCACTGGGCCGTTGCAGGTACCTACATATTGTGATGAAATGAATATATACAAGGTTGTAAATATTATTTTAGATTGTAAATTTAATATTATTATTTTCGTATACCTAGATGGAATATTTGTAGTAGGTAATTAATATAGGAATGAAACTTAGTTTAATTTCAAGTGGATGATGA
This sequence comes from Athripsodes cinereus, assembly GCA_947579605.1. Lineage (NCBI taxonomy): Eukaryota > Metazoa > Arthropoda > Insecta > Trichoptera > Leptoceridae > Athripsodes > Athripsodes cinereus. The sequence goes on from CANPUW010000109.1 coordinate 10,902, forward strand.
TGATCTATCTATCTATGTAGGAGACAGAGACAGGTATATTTTGGTGTGTATCATAAAGAGATGGATGTAGTTTTTTTTTGTTGCTTTGGGTCGACATTTTTCAGTACCTGAAGAGGGAGGATAGATGACTCGTGGCAGTTTAGTTTTGAGCCTAGGAGAGGTGGGACTCAATCATATATTAATCTCTGTGTTTGAACTCGACATATTTTAATATTTTTATTTACCCACCTTCGTAGTAGTTAGTACATTATATTTTAGTGATATTTCCACATTTGGGAATATATATAGATCATCCTAAATTACTTTTAATTAACATTTAAAATCCGTGATCCTGCCGGCTGTCATAAGATAAGATTTTTCAATATTATTAATTTATTTATATCTAGGTGTCGTGATATTTAGGAGGATATTGTTGTCTACAAAGTAGTCGTCGTACACAAGGATTTATTTAATTTTACAGATTTTGAAAACAAAGGAATTATGTGTTATGTATGCCTACTTTATGTATGTACCTATGACTGAATTTATATAGCGCCGTCCCACAATCCTAATACTAGACCGACGGCAGTGACGTACCGACCCACCTAATATTATACTTTTATTTAATTTATTTTACCATAACGAAAGATTATGCAGTTTGGAGAGAAGTTGTACGTTGATCAGGATATTATTTGATTATTAATTTAATTACATATTTTATCGTCGAATGTCATTTGTATTCTACGAACTTACTGGATTTTTCTACTTATTCAACATGCTGTAATTGCTGCGATATCATGGAAGGAACAAATTTGATATTTTGCATGACACTAATCATAAGTAATATTTATGTATTTATTGGTCTTAATATATTTTATTTGACTTACATGATTCCTAAATTCACCTCACCATAAATATGTAGTCTTTTATAGCTAAATCTTGTCGAGATTACCTTATGGATATGGATCCCTTCTGCCTATCGACACTAGACTAGCTACCTGGTGTCTATAGTGTGGGTTTGATCTATTCGTAACCACATATTTATCATTATTATTATACAATTATGCACGAGACGTATTATGTACTTTGTAGAAACATATACTATATACTAACAATTCCAGTCCTAATCCTGCTTCGAAATGTAGGTGTACCGTTAGCAAGCCCTGCTCCCCACTCTTCGATTCAGCTTTCGAGACAAGGGTCAATACTGGTCTTGCCCCGTTTCCCGCCAGGGTCCAAGACAAAGCTTCTTAACATATATTTATAATTATTCTTATTATATATAGCTGCATGTTCAAAGGAGTATACATATTATATATTATTTTATATATTCGGGGTGTAGATTAGTGCACTCGGGCTCAAAGTACGGCATGGCGAGTTTTGAGACGTGAGGGAGCGAAGGTGGCGCTCCTTCAGCATGGACACAGCATGCTTTCCATGCATTAACTAACATGGTAGTTAGTCTCTGAAAATGATGTCATAACAATCGTGTTGAAATTTAATTAATATTTAAAAGTAATGAAGTTATGTTTTTGGGTGCGCCACTGTCCTTTACGACGCAACGAATTAGTAGGTATGTTGTAGAACATATGTACATACATGGACTATAGATACTATGAAATGGTTATCTTATGTAGGGACATCGATCGGCAACCAGATTTTATTTTATGATGACTTGTTATGTTATATTTCGTTATGTTTTATTATGCTCCATTTTTATTATGTTATTTTACAGTATCTCAAGGTAAGTGATCTGGCGTCAAAGTTGATCTCAGAGTTAATATGTATTAAAATTCATGTTTAAATTGTTTTATTGATTTTGTGATTTTGTTGTTCTTTTTGATTATTGAAATGTATATTTCAGGTGACTTATTTTGCGTTCTAAAAATACACAACGTAGGTAAAATTATCGTCAAAACACAACGTACTGGGTCCAAATCTATGAAAATAGTTAATAGATAAATCGAGACGATCACGAAAGGCCAAAATTCGTTAATTAATCCAATTAGGAATGCGATATTTCGTACGTATATTTGCAACAATGCGAAAATTCATACAATTCTTAGCTAGCTGAATAGGGTTGTCACTTCTAGTTTGGGAATCAATTATTACAGTAGGTATAGTTTAGAAGCTAGGATGTTGCAAATTCGGAGCTTAGAATGGTTTAAAATAGGTAGGATCATCACAATTGGTGCCTTGGACCAGAATATTATGTCTGTCATTGCAGACATAAACTGGGTTTTTACGGAGTAGAAGTGGGTTTTGGGTTTGCGATGATAAATAACTAAAATCATGAATATTGGAGGGGGGGAGAGCATAAATGGGTTTTGAGGAGTAGAACTGGGTTATGGACAGAGGAATGTGTTTGGTTTTTGAGGGGGGGATAAAATCTATACTTGGTAGATGTAGTGAGAAAATTGGTTGATGATTTTTACTTCGAGAACCGCGGGTTGGTTATCCATGGATTATAGTGTTAGTCGAATCAGGCAACATGATATTATATTTATGTTTGTCTATCTATAGGTATATATCTTACATTATACATAAGAATGGTGAACCCTTAAGAGTTCATTTGGAATTATGTCCTTATGAATAGTTCTTTAGTTTATTCAATAATGTATATAGGTACCAAAAATATGTACTTTCATAAGAAGATTGGGTGTTAGAAAAATGGAATATTATATTCCCAAGTAGACTTGTAAACATGGGTATTATGTATGCGAAGTGTATTTTATGTATATGGGTATATGACTAGAGTTTTTAGGATTTTTAGATATTATAGTATTTGAGTAAAATGGATAAATAATAGGTATATAGTTTGATGTTAGTTATATGTATCAAGTGGATGTTTGTTAAGGATTAGGATTGTACCTAATTATAATAGGTATTATTATTTCATGAGGGATATGGTCTTAACATTTTACAGTATTTGTAAGTTAAGTGGTTTGTTAATAAACTTTTAGAATTCTGTCAAGTTAATTATTTGGGGTGTGAAATAAATTTATGATCGAGGCATGAATGGTGAATATATTATTGAGTTTGAAATAATATTAGACCAGATTTTATGAGTATCTGATAACATACATAATACAATATACGAATGAAGCGGATAAGTATATAGGCAATAATCGAATGATGAGGTTTTGATAAAATCACGATTTAGGTGATTATTTTTACAGTTATATGTTAAACGGTTAGCTGGAAGAAATAGTGGATATTCGTTCTTACAGGCTAAGGGGGGGAGGGGACAACCTACACTCTTTTAAGCCCGGGGGGGGGGGGGGGCAAAACCGAGGGCTTCACATTGGATAACGTTGGAACTCTTTGTGTACCCTGAAAGGTGGTATCTATCATTTTAAAATGGAGGACTGGAAGAAGAAACGAATTTATGAAAATATTCTATGAAGAAAGAGGCTGGTGTTCGCTGATATAACACATCATGTCTTCCAAATAGAGAAATAAGATGTACAACCTATAGATACTAAGATATTAATTAATACGTTATAATATTTAAAACCAAGAACGAGAGTGGAAATAATATTATTACTGGAATGACAAAAAAACTATAGTATTAAATAAAGATGCAAGCAGATAGGTATACGGGATATTATAGTACCTAACGGGATGTATACGATCAGTGGTTGTTAAACTGTATGCCTGATATTGTGATGTTGCTGAATGGAACAAAGAAACCTGAGACAAAGGGTATTAGGAATTATGCGTGCGCTAAAATGAGATAATTATTTCAATTGAATATTTATTGGTAGGATAACAACATGATTTACTTGCAAGAAACTTGGTGAAAAGTTTGGACAGCGATGATAGTAGTTTTATTGGAGGCCAGAAGGGTGATGTGATGAGATTATGTAGCATTGGATCCTCTCTGTTAACCCAAAAGAGAGTGGTGTACAATAACATAAATCGCTGAAGAGAAGTAATTTGATAAGAAAGTACAACGCTATGATGTAACAGTTTGAGAATCGATTGTGAATCTATCGATGTCACTAATGGAATAAACTATTTTAATGTGTTATAATTTTAAAATTGTGGTGTCAAATATTATAATAATGTTGTTCGAAAGTGTTAGAGTGAAGTTATTTTCCTTAACTGTGAAGTTTAAAGTGCTTAGTTATTAATATTATTTTACAAGTGGAACGAATATTATGATATGTACCTTTGTGGTTATAGTTGTGTGTAAATATATTATATTTAGTTGTGTGTGTGATAGTTTGAAATAGATTTTTTCAGGACTTTTGAAATGAATGAGGACGATTCATTTATAAATACCTAATATGTAGGTATATAGGTACATTTGGTTACTGTAATATTGGAGACAAGGGGAATTCTACGTACCTATTATAGAATAACATATTGGGATGTATTATGTAGATATTGTCAATGCAACTCGTTTAAATATTGTGTTATGTATCTTATATGCGTGAATGTGCGTAAACACATTGAGGGAGGGGTTCCCACCACTTACCCCTGGATGTTCAAGAACATAGTACGTTATCTTCCTTTTAATTATTTGTGGTATTATTATAGGTGATTTTAGGTACGTAATTATAGGTATTTTGAGTTAGCTGTTCGCGTTTGATGTTATTTAGGCACATTGTCAACACATTATCACGCATTTTGCTGGTTAGCTGGAGGATATTGCACTACTTGTAGAATTATGTGGCTTGATTACGTGGATCGAATTCTTATGGACGGCCGCGTGTTGAGTATGAGAAATCGGTATGCATTGTGTGAGGGATTGTAAGGCAGTGATGGAGGCGAGGGATGTGTGCCAAGATAGAAGGATTTGTCGTTTGGTTCTCTCTGTCTACCCCATCTGAGACGCAGCGTGATGGTGCTGAGAGATGAATGGTTATTTAGGATGGGTTGCCGGTGGAGAGTTGGTCTCCCACTTTCTTCCGTGAGTTTTCGGGTGTCCTGTGGGAGGACGGGTGTTCTAGAAAATTAAGACATTTAGCATCTTGGATACGATGAGGTTTGCCGCCGTTTTTGAGTGTCTTGAATTTGTGTCGGTACGGAGAGGACGACTTGCGTATCTATTTGTGTGCTGCAGGACTACTGGCTGCATCGGCAAAGGAATCATGGATATGAGACACCTGGCGAGTAGTACAAGATTGGTGTTACCAGCGAATTGGATCACCATGAAGAATGCATATATGGACTATAGGGAACCACAAGTACTATGGATAATTATAATGATGTGTGAATATGATCACATGAAACGAATTTTAACAAAATGCAACTTGGATATTTAAGTATTGGGACAAACTTGTTATTACTATTTTATGTTCTATAGATGTGATGACATAAAATAATAACAAAACTCGAAATAATAAAATATAACAGAATATTAAAATATTATGTTATGTTGGGACAATAATATTGAACGAGTATTTCTCAAGTGGACGCATCGGTGTATTATGTGCATGCATGTATTATTATTATTGATGACTTGAATAGAGGAGCACAGCTGACGAGGTACCTACGACCTATCGGAATATACAGTGGCGGACTCGAAAGTTGGAATTAAATAATTGTGAAAAATAATTAGAAAATAAATAATTGGTTGTGAGATAATGCCTCAGCCATTTTGTCTTCAGCGTAATCTCAAGGGGGGGGTATGTGATGAAATGAATATATACAAGGTTGTAAATATTATTTTAGATTGTAAATTTAATATTATTATTTTCGTATACCTAGATGGAATATTTGTAGTAGGTAATTAATATAGGAATGAAACTTAGTTTAATTTCAAGTGGATGATGATGATCTATCTATCTATGTAGGAGACAGAGACAGGTATATTTTGGTGTGTATCATAAAGAGATGGATGTAGTTTTTTTTTGTTGCTTTGGGTCGACATTTTTCAGTACCTGAAGAGGGAGGATAGATGACTCGTGGCAGTTTAGTTTTGAGCCTAGGAGAGGTGGGACTCAATCATATATTAATCTCTGTGTTTGAACTCGACATATTTTAATATTTTTATTTACCCACCTTCGTAGTAGTTAGTACATTATATTTTAGTGATATTTCCACATTTGGGAATATATATAGATCATCCTAAATTACTTTTAATTAACATTT
>CANPUW010000110.1:0-16822 GCA_947579605.1 Athripsodes cinereus
TGGACAATTTTGAATAAATCCGCCATTACTACATTTACTGTGAAGTTTTTGCAATCCATTGGTACCTATATTTTACCACCAGATGTCAGGTCTAGTCGGCCATTGTCAGTTTGTCAAGTGTTCTGCTGTGAGGCGGTGTAAAAACTTTTCGTGTTCCAAAGTAAATATTTTCTTCAGATTCATTCAAAAATTGTGACCCAATCTCATCATAAATTTCTGATTTTGTGTTATAAGGTAAGATAACAGTTATTATATTACATGTTGTTAAGTATATTTTTTCTGTATCATATTAAAAAAAAAAGATACACACATTTTTCTTTACAAATAATTTTGTTGTACCTTGGACAGCACATGGGGGTGTACCTTGGACAGTGTTCAAGGTACAGCACCAATGTTGTACCTTGAACAATGCTACAAATTACATTTTACCATGGTATTGGCCAATTAGTTTCTCTTGGATTGTTAAACCAAAATATTCAAATGTTCCTTTTTTCTAGAAGCATCATGCCTAGAAGTAAAGACGGCAAGAAACGTGAAAAAAATGACAGTGGGGCTTTGCAACGGGCCGTACAAGATGTTATTAAAAATAACATAAAAATCTATACTGCTGCTGTTAATTATGGAATTCCAAGGACAACGCTTATACGCTATGTAAAGAAAGCCAAATCCCAACCAGAGTCGATAGTATATGCACCCAAATATGATGTAAAAAAAGTTTTTTCTGAAAACCAAGAAAAGGACCTGAGCGATTATCTTATTCGTGCTTCTCAACTACATTATGGTATAGGTAGAAAACAGATTTTGAAATTGGCTTTTGATTATGCAAAAGTTAATAATATCAAATTCCCAGACAATTGGCAGACAGAAGAAACAGCTGGACTTATGTGGTACCGTGGTTTTCGTCAGCGACACCCAGAAATTTCACTTCGGAAACCTGAGCCAACAAGTCTTGCAAGATCCACTAGTTTAATCGCAAAAATGTTGGTGATTTTTTTTTAAATTTAAAAGAGGTATTGAACAAACACAAGTTCTTGCCAAATAATATATATAATATTGATGAGACTGGTAACTCAACTGTGCACATTCCTCATAAAGTATTGTGCAAAAAAGGAGTTAAACAAGTTGGAAGTGCCACATCTGCTGAAAGAGGCCTCACTATAACCATGGTTGTCGGAGTAAACGCTATAGGCAATCATGTGCCCCCTATGCTCATTTTTCCACCGGTTCATTTTAAACATAACATGCTAAATGGCGCACCTGTAGGAAGCATTGGCGGAGCTAATCAATCAGGTTGGATTAATGAGACTCTTTTTCTGGAATATATAAAACACTTTATTAAAATTGTAAAACCGACAATAGAAGATCCTGTTTTAATTATTTATGATAACCACGAGTCACACATAAATATCAATGTGATAGATTTGGCAAAAAAAATGGAATTGTCTTAGTAACGATTCCTCCCCACACATCACATAAGCTGCAGCCATTAGATAGGAGTGTTTTTGGACCCTACAAAAAATATTACTCCAGTGCTATGTCGGAATGGATGGTGAATCATGCTGGTCGACCAGTCGGTTTATACGACGTGGCTGAAATATGTGGGAAAGCTTTTGGTAAAGCATTTACCAAAGAAAATATTGAAAAAGGATTTATAGTGTCAGGCATATGTCCTTTGAATGAAGAAGTGTTTTCTGATGTTGATTTCCTTGGTTCTGATGTAACGGATCGCCCCTTTATACCAATCAATAACACAGTGCAAACAGAAAGCATCAACAATACACAGTGTAATGATGGTGATATTTTAGAAATACAATCTAAGACACCTTCTCCAAAAGCTGGGCCATCAGGAATACGACATAGTCCAATGGGAGAATATAATGCAGACCATTCAGGTACTTCCCCAAATTACTATTCTCCGGAAATGGTAAGGCCTTTTCCTAAGGCTGGCCCTCGAAAACAATCAAATAGAGGAAGGAAGCGTGGCAAAACATTAATTTTAACAAATACGCCAGTCAAAAATGAAATTATGCAAGATAAATTAAAGAAAAATAAAAACAATGTTCCAGAAAAAAAGCGAGGTGTTAAGAAAAATTTTGGAAAGAAAAATGACAAAGGTGTGGCTCCTGCGAAAAAAACTAAAAAGGTGCAGATTTTTCCAAGCAGCACTGAAGAATCTGATGACATTTCATATGCTGATTCTAGTGACTCTAATGTCTCAGAATGGTCATCTGACAAGAGTCAGGACCTCATTAAAAAACTAACGAAGACAAAAGATAAAGAAAATATTTCATTCGTAAAACCAGAACTCCACCTGGAGAAATATTATGCAGTGTATTATGAAGACACTTGGTATCCAGGCAGGATAATCGATTATGAAGATGTGCACATTACAAAATTTAAATTTTTACGACGTGATCTCGATTGTTTTGTCTGGCCCAAGGAAGCAGATATTCAAAAAGTTAGAAATAAATTTATAATGTATGGTCCTTTTCCATTAAATGGTACAGAACCCTTTACAATAAGTCAAAAAGATTTACAAAACATCCAGTCGATTCATAGAATGTTTAAACTTATTCACAAGTAAGTTTAAATATTTTATGAATTCACATGTCTTTTTATCCTTTAATTTTCTTTTTTTTTATCCTTGAACAATGACACGAAAAATGTTAAATTACATACAATAAAAATATATTCCTGATTGGCTAATTTTACTTTTAATTATCCCGAATTTTAGACACTGATTCACATAACCAAGGTAGGTACAACACATATGACCAAGGTACAACACATGTGTGACCAAGGTACATCCCTGGGTTGTACCTTGGTCACTTTTCTTCACCCACTTTTCTTTGACCATAACTTCTGCACATACATTATATTACAAAAACAAAAATAAAACATAGAATGATGAATAAACAGCCTTTCCAACTAAAATAAAATATTTTTTCTACTATGTATAGGAATGTAATTAAAAAATATAAACTAAAAAACTGACCAAGGTACAACGTCTTCCCCTATATTACTATTTTTTCTCTCTATTGTTTATTCAATTTTACTATTATTATATTACTATGTATATATTACCACTTTTTTCTCTATCGTTTTGTTCAATCATACTTATTACTATATAACGTATTTATCTCTTTCTTTCCTCTATTTTATATTTATTACCACATGTATATATACTTAATTACCGTCTCCTATTCTCTATTGTTTATCCAACACCAAGTTTTTATTACTCCGTTATTTTACATTTATATGTATTTATCATTATTATTTCTTTCTCTCCACTGTTCATCCAATCTAACTTATGTATTATTACTTCGATATTTTTCATTCTTTTATTTACCTCGCTATTGCTGCGTTATCTATATGTGTATATCATTACCAACTATCTCTATCTCGATTACTACGTATTCATTACTTCGATATTTTACATTTGTTTTACTTCCTCATTACATACGTAATACCTATTTCTTTACAATAGTCTAATTATAATACTACATTTATTACTTCGTGCATATTATTATTACTTCGTTATTTTTACATCTACTTATAACTCCGTTACATATTACTACGTATTCTATTGTTATACTCTTTACAATAGCTAAATTCCAATTACTTATTTATATTTGTATATGTATTTATATCATTACTACGTATTCATCACCTTTATATCTTACATATTTTAGTACATATTTTCTCTTTCCATCCTTACTATTATATATTTTTTCCACTTTTTTATTTATTATTACCTCTATTTATGTCTTAAATATTAATCCATGATTATGGCTGACCGTGTTCAGCCGAAACGTCGGAAATATGCCCCTTTGGGTAATAATCCATGTACACGGAGTAATCCGATAAAAGATTTTTCGAATATATATATATATATATATATATATATATATATATACACTGCACTGCGAACACCCAAACTAGACGGGCAGGCCTTAGAGCACTTTAAAAAAGGGATAACCACTAATATCGATAACTTTGACGAGGACCCCTTTGAGCCAGCAGATGCTACATGGAATAAACTTAAATCCGCTATTCTAACGACAGCAAACGAGGCCCGTCCTCTAAATGACACCCAGCCCAGAAGAAAAGAGTGGATTGGTGACGGGACATGGGCATTGATACTACAGCGTAGAGCTTTAAAAGAGCAAGGTATACATAACAACAGGCAACAGTATAGAGCATTGCACCGTCAAGTACAAAGAGCATGCAGACGTGACAAGAATGCATACATAAATGCTGTATGTGAGGATATTGAACATCTAGCTCATACAGTGCACACTAAAGATATGTTCCAGAAGATCAAACTCCTTACCCGTGAATTTAAACCAAAAACGTGGATTGTCGAAAATGAGAGAGGTGAACCTCTAACAGAGCAGGAAAAGATACTTGATAGATGGAGTAAATACTGCCATGAACTCTACTCTGACAATTCAAATGACACGGAAGTGAGAATCGAAATGGATTATGACAGGGAACCCGACATATTGTTGGAAGAGGTCGAATACGCTATTGCAAAGCTGAAAAACAGGGCGGTGGGAAACGATGGAATATCTGCTGAACTTTTGAAAAACCTTGGACAAAATGGCAAACGACTTCTTCACAATATATGTCAAAAGGTCTGGAGAACTGGCCAATGGCCCACAGATTGGACGGAGTCAGTCCTAATCCCACTACACAAGAAAGGATCCACGCGCAAGTGTGGAAACTACAGAACAATTTCCCTTATGTCTCATGCCAGCAAAATCCTACTGTCCATAATAAATAGAAGGCTGGAGAGGTTCATTGATCACCAAATCCCCAGAGAACAGGCAGGCTTTGTTGCAGGGCGAGGCACACGGGAACAAATCTTGAACATACGACAGCTGATTGAGAAGTGCCGTGAGTTCAACACACCGTTGTTGATGTGTTTTATTGACTACACAAAGGCCTTTGATTATGTAAACTTGCAGAGTATGTTCCAGATCATGATGGAGATGGGAGTACCCAAACATCTCACATCACTTGTACAGAACTTATATTTTGAAGGTTCATCAAGAGTAAGAGTCGAAAACGCACTATCAGCCTCTTTTAAAGCAGAAAGAGGTGTGAGACAGGGCTGTATTTTGTCACCGAAGCTCTTCAATCTATATGGGGAATATATTATGAGAAGGGCGCTGGAAGGCTGGAATGGTGGCGTTGCAGTGGGTGGTCAGCGGATATCAAATCTAAGATACGCTGATGATACAACATTGATAGCCAAAGATGAGATCGAGCTGGCAGAGGCCTTTTCCCGTATAGAGAGGGAGAGCGAAGCTCTGGGACTTAAAATTAATAGGAGCAAGACTAAACTCATGATTGTTGACCGAACTGGGAGTTTCCAACGGACGGGAGAACTACGGGATTTGGAACAGGTTGATGAGTTTGTGTACCTCGGCGCGCTGATAACTAACAACGGAAGCTGTAGACCAGAAATAAGTCGTAGAATACAGATGGCTAAACAGGCCATGACCCGACTAGAAAAGGTCTGGCGCGACCGAGGCGTAAGCATCAGCACAAAAAAGAGATTGGTGGGGACCCTGGTATTCTCTGTGTTCCTGTATGGAGCGGAAACGTGGACAATGCGTGCCTACGAGAGGATGAGAATTGACGCGTTTGAGATGTGGTGTTGGAGGAAACTCCTCCGAATACCATGGATAGAAAGAAGAACGAATGAGTCAATCTTATCTGAGCTACACATTACAACTCGTTTGTCTGCAGTATGTCTGAGGAGACTGCTTGGTTTCTTTGGCCATATTGTAAGACGTGAGCCAGACAATTTAGAAAAAATAATAATGACTGGCCGAGTTGAAGGCAGGAGAGGTCGCGGACGTATACCTATGAGATGGTCCGATCAGGTGACGGATGCCACTGGAGCGACGTTTGCGGAGTCACTGCGGCGGGCTGAAGACAGACCAGGGTGGGCCGGACTGCTGCGAGAAGTACCGCATGAAGGTCACGATCCTCAGCATTGAGGGACCGATTTCGATGATGATGATGATATATATATATATATATATATATATATATTATATATAAGTTTTGTTGTTAATGATGTAAGAGTTAACACTTGCCGTCCGGTAATGTGTAGTCAGTACACATGCTTCTGTTTATAATTAATATTTCAATAAATGCAATAAATAGAAGGTCAAGATTTTAGGTAATCCTCAGTCATATATTTACGCATCGAATTAAAAAATTATATTAATAATAATTGGAACTTATTGACTATTTCAAAGACATTTTTGGAAGAACGGAAATAAATTTACAAACACAATCAAAATATCTTACTAATACAATCAAATGCGCGATGTATTAACTATATCTCACGTGTCTTCGACGCTTCGTACTCGGCTGTTTTCGTTAGATAGTGAACACTATTTACATCTCGCTCTCGCGAACTGTGCTGAGGAAGGACTATGCGAAATAGCACGCAGTCGTGTTTTATCATTCCAGATCTATTCTTTTACTTACGAAGTTGACTCAAATCCAGAGGTTTCAAAGTAATTTATTATTTCCGTTCCATAATAATTTCAATAATTATAACTAGGTAGGTATTCGTTTTACATTTCTAAATACCAACTTTTCATTATATTATTGTATCATAAGAGGGAAAGGTGTATATCATATGACGTTACTTTTCAGTTCATTTCTTCGTGAGGGCACTTCATTTATGGATTTATTAGCGATTTATTTATAAATATTATTATATAAACATTTAAAATAAATATTATATGTAGGTAAACATTTCAAAAAAATATTATTATCTACAATTAAAATAAACATAAATGTAATAATATTATTTTTTACGCGGCGGCGGAATGGCCATCCACACTTCTCAGCATTATACAACCAGATAAGTCTCCATATTATCAGTCATAATCATACAAAAATTTAAGAGTCTAATGCCGCGAAAAATTCACCAATCCAGATATACAGAATATCAAAGTATTAGGCTCAAAACGCAGGTTCAAAATACCACAATCGTGCCTGAAATATCTGCGTTAAATTTTTTTTACAATATTCCATGTATTTAATATTATGATAGATTTTTGAACTTTAATAAATTAATTTACCGGTAAATCTAATTTTTGAGTTACATTATACCCAGAATCATTAATTGTAAAATAAATAATTTATTTAAGTACGGATTCATCGAGAGACATTTGGAACTATGTCATAAAATTATTCATCTTATTGTATCTATTACCGCTTATAACTTTTACGGTTTAAATGATTTTTAATTTTATCTATTTTCTGTAAATCATTTTTTTATCTGTAAGCTTGTAGGTTGCCTGTTCTTTTTTATTTTGAATGGACTATTATATGTGCTGGTTATACTAAATTTTTTTATTTACTTTGATTATAATCTTGATATGTGTACATACATATATTATGTCTTAGCTAAATCCTAGAACAGGTTGGATTATCCATTTTCTATGCACTGATTGTCTTTATAATTGTGTAACAATAAATAAATTAATTAAATAACATATTAAATAGTTTGCAACCACTGCAGCTTACGCAAATGTAGTCGGACTATCGGCCGATGATTGCCGATGAATGCCGATTGCACAACGCGTCGCTATGCGTGCGGTCAGCCGTCAGTTGGCCTTCGCTATTCATAATGAGTTGTCTTCTTGCTAGGTTCATGAGCGCTAGATGATGTTATTTTTTCACGTTTTCAGCAATAATTTATATATATTTTTATGATTTCCTATACAATACACATATACAATACTTTACTTATAACTGTCTGAATGGTTTGGCTATGATTATTCCTATTTTTTCAATCTTAAACCGCTTATTTGGAAATGTGTAGTCACTACACATGTTAGGAGCGCGAGTAAGTTTTTGATTTCAGTAAGGCGAAGGTTAAAGAGTCAAGTATATTTGAATGTGTATATTTATGAAGTAAAGTTAATGTATAATGTATTATATTTGTGAGTGTGAAGATGCTATCTTTTATTTTACTTTATTTATATGAAAATACTATATAGGGTTGATTAATTAATAAAGAATTGAGTGGTTGAAGGTGTTTTGTTACATATATCGATACCTCTTACGTAAACTATCGTATCCCACAAAATGTCGATTTTGACTTTTTTGTATATTTTGCTATATTTTAGTGAAAACTATCATCCCTAAAATTGAAATCTCAAAATTCCCTCTGGAAGTACCATTTTTTCACACGTAAGTAAACTATCGTAACTTCTATTTTTATAATTTTTTTACGACGTAAACTATAGTATGTTCAATTACGATACTATTCGCTGGAACAGTCACGAGTGCATTTTACGTCTGCGTAAATCTTGACCAAATGTAATTTTTTCATTGCAATTTAGTAACACTTCACGTCTTTTTATTTCTCAAATACGCACAGTATATTTGCACACCTTTCGCCTTTTTGAGTTTTGGAAATATTATTCATAATTAATATAAAATTTTGCACAGAGGAAAATACATGTGTTTATTGGTTTTAAATAAATAAATATTGCATGATGTGTAACCTTCAAAATTAGATCAATGTATGACCAGCGGTCCAGGTTTGTAACAAAAAATTGTAGTTATTTTATATATTATTAATGCAAATCATTTCAATGTTTCATTTTAATTGTCTACATATTTTAAGTAATTTACGAAGTAAACTATTGTAACTGTTAGATACAATACTTTCTCTAAAAAAAAATTCTATCGTAAGTGTAACATACGATACTTTGCGTTGGGTAACAAGAGTTGTAACTACCACATACGACAAGTGTGGCTAATATTTGAGCGACGTAAACTATCGTATCTACCATTTACGACAATTGTTGCTAGTATTTTCAAGCAGAAAATTATCGTAAGAGTATTTCCATAAAATCTATGGAAAAAATCTTTAAAATGATTATTGCAAATTAAAATAACATAATATTATAATAATAATAATACGTAATTTGAAGAATATCCAACAGTAAATGTAAGTATAGCAGCTATTACTAACCTTAAACAGCTCTACTGAGAATTGTAGTTTTTCAACATACGATAGTTTAGTAGGAGGTGTCGATATAATAATGTCTTTTTTGCACAATATTTTTACAATATAATTATTAGGTATATTGTATTTGAAAACTTTAAGTAAATACATTTCAGTATTTCATTTACCTCACATACCATCTCCAATCACTTGAAATGTAAAATATTGTTTTACATTGAATTGTAGTTTTTTATTTACTAAAACTTTATCTGATCTTTTGACCTTGAATACTTTGGAGACACAGAGGGTACAAAAGGCTTCCAAGTAACAGATATATATATAACTAGTGTGCAAGAGAATACTTATGATTTGTTTGTAAATACCTATTTTAAATAAAACTAAATGATGACATGTTAAGTAATATTATAAAGTTTCTTGCCAATATTGAGTCACTCCTTCCCACAAATAATCTATACCTAATCTTCATATTGATGTCATAAGACAGGTGTACGTGTACCACAGAGCATGTGACAATGTTATAAGGCCTAATGTTTTATAATTAATCAGGAGTTTTTTATTGCAACAATGTCCCTGCAGTTGTATTTTTTTATTAAACTAAATGAAATGAACTCACCTTGCATCAGCTAGTCTAAAATCCATTGGATAATGTTTACTCTCTTGAGGGTCCAAATCATCACTGCCTGAAGAATCTTCTTTCCACCCTATGTAGTCCATTCCTAATAGAAAAATTATTTGAAAATGTTTAGAATATTTACTAATTTTTTTATTGTTTAACCGGATTTGGGTGCAGATGACAAAACCAATCAGAAACCTCGATTGGAGAACCATGTCTACACAATGCAACATTGTGTAGAATCTAATCGGAAGAAGTGAGAAAGGTGTCCCAACACTTACGAATTGGCTCAAGGCTGGCTTAAATGATCACTTTCAGCGTCCATGGACAACGTTCACCAATTCCACCATTCTCACTGTCACGATGTAAGGTCCATCAATCGAGAGACGCTTTATGCAAACCATAGAAGCAACCATCTTTTTGGGATCTCATTTTTCAGATCTCAAATAGATCGCGATCTCCCGTCTAAATGGCGCCGGAACAATTAAGTTCAATACTTTATAGGCTGCTAGTTCGACCAGTCAGCAACAAATGTTTAGAATATTTACTAATTTTTTTATTGTTTAACCGGATTTGGGTGCAGATGACAAAACTAATCAGAAACCTCGGTTGGAGAACCATGTCTACACAATGCAACATTGTGTAGAATCTAATCGGAAGAAGTGAGAAAGGTGTCCCAACGCTTACGAATTGGCTCAAGGCTGGCTTAAGTGATCACTTTGCATAAAGCGTCTCTCGATTGGTGGACCTTACATCGTGACAGTGAGAATGGTGGAATTGGTAAACGTTGTCCATGGACACCGAAAGTGATCACTTAAGCCAGCCTTGAGCCAATTCGTAAGCGTTGGGACACCTTTCTCACTTCTTCCGATTAGATTCTACACAATGTTGCATTGTGTAGACATGGTTCTCCAATCGAGGTTTCTGATTGGTTATTTGAAAATATGCAAATGATTGGTGATAATCAATTGTCAATAAATAAATTATTACCAAATTGATCTTGCAAGAAGTGTACGTATGTTGAATAAAATATATTTTTGTTAAATAAATATAATTTTTCTTTTAATTGGTGTTAAAAATTTGTTTGTAGTATAAATAAATATGTTCCTTCACTTTCTCAAATATTTTACTATACATACATATTTATGTATCAATATTTATTTTTGTGTAAACATAATGTTCCAATATCATAATATTTAATACTAATAAATTTTATTTCACAATTAAACAATTACTAAATAAGGTAATATACAGATAACAAATATTGTACAACGAAGTGACATCTCTCAACTAACCTAACTATTTAACTATTAGAGTTGGGAATAACGGCTCTTTGAAAATAATGGAACGTAAGCGACTGTTATTTATTTATATTCTGTTATTAGATAGGCTACCGTTATCACCCCCCCCCCCCATAAAAAAATTACCTCCTGGTTTTGTTCAAAAATATTTTTTATCTGGCGACGAACAATAATAAGATACGCAAAAATAAACGCGCAAATAAAAAAAGCAAGTTTGAAAAACTAAAGACATTTTAGATCTTAAACTCAGCGATGAGGTTTGTCCCCCATCCTGACTGTCTTATTTTTTTTGTCTATCAACCTTTTTAATAATAATATAAATAGTTATAATTAAAAGATTAAAATAATCTCTTTTAAATTACATCAATCATAAAATTAAAATAGTAAAAGATTTTTTGCTATATTAATTAAATTAAAAGTTTTTAATTTAATTTTAAAAAATAAACATCGGCATAAGCCAAAATCTTTGCTTATAAACCATAGACACATCGTTATGCACGAGATTTATAAAGCGCAGTTCACATGCTAAGTATATTGTTTCTTAATATCAACAATTATTATTGCTCAGACAATTTCATTGTTATTTTTTTTCTTTTTTGTTGACTTTTAATTTAATTTGTTGTGTCTTAATCCATTATACATATGCTTACCTTATATAAATTATGTATGTAAATCTTCTACATGTAAAAGACTCGAGCAGTGAACAAATAATAATAAATAAAACCCTTCTAAGACTTCCGCAGGCATAAAAATTCTCATAAAACAAAATAGGTGGGTATACCTATATGGAAAATAATGACTAAATTATCGACATCACGGCAATGAGATAATTTCACATCTCATCCAAATTTTGATTCAAGTTTTCAATGTACCTGCACAGGTAGTGAGAAATTACTGATGAAGTAAATGATTCTATGAGAATATTTATATTAACACAGAAATAAATTTGCTGTTTTTACGGCAGGTGAATAGAACAACCGTCCGGGCCCCCGTACATATGGGAACCTTGCGCAAATTACTGAAGATATTGAACTTTTAGAGCTCGGATTTAAAATTTAGAGAATAAAAATAAGACAACTGTCAGTGTCACCTTATTTTTTATTAATACTTTTATATATCAGACTCCTGTAGATCTCTCAAACTAGACTTTAGTTCAGAGCACAATGGTATATCACAGAGTAACTTATTATATAGATAGGTTTACATATAATATATTAATACTTTTATATATCAGACTCCTGTAGATCTCTCAAACTAGACTTTAGTTCAGAGCACAATGGTATATCACAGAGTAACTTATTATATAGATAGGTTTACATATAATATATTGCAGCTATGACAAAAAAATATTATATTACCTATATAGAAATATGAATAAAATATAATATATTATGAATAAAATAACTTATTTTTCAAATAAAAAGTGTTTAAAATTTATGCGCATGCATGATAATGGTATTTATATCTATCACCGTTGTAATACCGCGGTCCACAATGTGAACTGTCCTTTACATACAAAATTCTTATGTGCATAACAAAAAACATGTGATTAATGTGAATTTGTTTTTTACTTGAAACTTCGCGCAATTTCTTAGTGTTTTTTATAATTAGATACAAGTTGGGAATACAATCTTATTGTTAAATATATTATTTTAGCGATATATTCATTTACCTTGCCAGAAATGTACCTTTTTGATACAAAAAGAAATGTCTTAATTATACTACCTCTAATATAATAAGCTTTGCGGTCTTTTTTCCATTTGAATGATATTTCTATGTATCTAAATGAATAAATAAAAGTAGGCAGCATACTTAAAACAAAAAAAAAATGTCGTTTTATGCAAAATAGAAAAAGAATTTTATATAAAATATCGTTATGCACAATTGTGCATAACGCAGGAACACGCAGATATTTTAGCTTTTTTTTGTTTTGGTTGTAATAAATGGTAAAATAACGAAATTAACTATAGTTTTATTAAACTAAATATTTTTTTTTGTTGAAATATAATGACATTTTTACATTTTGCTTTTGGGTTAGTTGGAAGATATCGCGTCCCTGCGATAAACTCGCCCATTGTGCACAATTATTCGTTTATACCATGTAACCTTGTTATTTGTATCCATATATTTTGTACAATAAAGTTTATTATTATTATTATTATTATTTGCTTTAAAAAGCTATCAAAGTGTTAAGGAACAATGTCAAATTTGTATGGGGCGCAGAATGAAGGGTACTTTTAAAATTCAAATTTAATAGTTATAAAGTGATGAAAAATTAATATCTTCCGATAATATAATCAAAAATATATGCAACTTGAGATTAAATCATAAGTTTTTTCGCAATGATATTCGTATATTTTTTAATGTAATATGAAAGTGAGGAACCATCAGTTATTTTTACAATAAGCAACGATTTTGGTTTTAGGCGACATGTAAAATCATGTGGAGATAGTCCTTTGACCACTCAAGGTGATAAAAGGGTTATGAATAATTATCTACCCGTATCTCGAACTCATAATACTTTTCTGTCAATCAACAGATGTCCGTAGTAGTACCGTTTTGAGGCGAAAAAAAGAACGCGTTCCTTTTCAAATAATACCTAAATATTATTTTCCATACTAAATTGTATCGCCGTGTGATTTGTAACGTCATCGGGAATACCTAAATGGTCGCCCATAGTAAAATGTATGGCGGTGTCATAAGTAACAGTATTAGTAATACTTAAATGATTTTCCATAGAAAATTTGATATCTGTGAAAATTCACGTCGTTCAGAACGAAGTAGCGGGTTGTCGTCAGAAATCACTCGATAATAGTGTGACGTGATATATCGATATTCTGCTACCATGCTCCGTAAAAATAATTTAATATATCACGCGTTCCTCGTTATAACGACCAACTCCATTAACTATGTATATACTTACTTATGGTAAAGGTACAAAATATATGTACAACATCAATAGAAATGTTGAAATTCAGTGAACTGTTTATATTCGAAAACTGCATTGTACATGAGGTGGTATATTTTTATGAAGAGCACATTGGAATGATTTTCTTTAGTGATAAAACAAAAGCTATCATAATACAATATGTATATATTTACTGACACTTAAAAATATATAATTAGAGTCAAATGAAGCAGATAATAAAAATGAAAACTGTTATTTCAATCTAATCTTCGTTATAATATGTAATTCATTATTTTTCTCTTGATAAATTGAATTCAATTGATAAATAAAATCTTGATAAAAAAAATTCATTATTTTTCTCTTGATAAAAAAAATTGCGGGAGTTATCGGGCCATCAGTCTGCTGAGCTCGGTGGAGAAACTGTATGCAAGAATATTGATTGAAAGAGTTCGAAAAGTAACTGAGACGAATGTATGGGATGTGCAAGGTGCCTTTCAGAGTGGTAGAGGGTGTGTGGACCAGATCTTCTCCCTGCGAATGGTGACAGAGAAGCTCCTGGAGAAACACCAGAAGCTTTTCTGCGCGTTTGTTGATCTAGAAAAGGCTTATGATAGAGTAGATCGTGAGAAAATGTGGCAAGTACTATCAATGTGTGGGGTGGGTAGTCAGCTAATTCGCGCCATTGCATCCCTATATACAGGAAGTTTTGCATGTGTTAGAGTGAACAATAACCTGTCGGAATGGTTCACACTGACCAAAGGAGTAAAACAAGGGTGCGTTATGTCGCCATGGCTTTTTAACCTATACATTGATCATTGTATTCGTCCGCTGAAAGAAATGAATATAGGTATTGATATGAATGGGATGAATGTAAGAGTGTTAATGTTTGCCGATGATTTGGTATTGATGGCTGAAAGTGAAAGTGATATACAGCGAATGATGACGTGTGTGTATGGAAATTGTGCGATTAATGGATTGAGAATGAATGCAAAAAAGACAAAAATCATGGTGCTTGAAAGAGGAAGTGAGAGAACAGTATGCCAGGTAATGATTGACAATGAAGTGTTAGAGCAAGTTGACGAATGTGTGTACTTAGGTAGTTTGTTCACGAGAGATGGGAAGTGTGAAAGCGATATTGAAAGGAGAAAAGTTGCTGGCAATAAGGTAAATGGTGCAATCCGACCAATAATTGCAAATAGAAACATATCTACCACAGCCAAAAGGTTGGTGCACTCTGCTATCTTAGTGCCAACACTTATGTATGCAAGTGAGACGTGGACATGGTTAAAGAAGGATGAAAGTGGCATAAATGCGGTTGAAATGAGATCGTTGAGAAGGATGTGTGATAAAAGTCTGAGAGATCGTGTGCGTAACAGTGATATAGATTGTGGTTAGATGGAAGAAATCACTTTATAGTGATAATCTCGCCACTGCACATCGTCCTAGTTTTTAAAATTTCATATTATTTTGTTAACACTGTTTTGTAATGATGATGTGCAAGAAGAATAAATAAATAAAAATAAATAAATATACGAAAGGAATGTGGAATGAAAGTTGGTGTAATAACAAGGATGAATGTAAATAAGTTAAGATGGTTTGGGCACGTGGAAAGAATGACTAAGAAGATATATTTGGGTGAGAGGAATGGTGCTCGGAGACGTGGACGTCCTAGGATGAAATGGCAAGATCATTTAAATCAAATCCTACAGGACGGTCACGTGTTGAGCACGTTGAACAGGAGAGCATGCATGAGGAATTGTATGACAGTGACGGAAGCGAAAGATGTATGCAAAGATAGAAGGAAGTGGCGCTCGATCCTTTCTGCCTACCCCGCGAGGGAAGCGGCGTGATATTATGTATGTATAAATAAAATAAACATAATGAGATAGAACAACTATACTACTACACCATCACGGCACATCCCGCAAGTAGGATATAGTCAGCAAATCAGCTGTATGTAATAAACATGCAAGCCGTCTCCTCTATGTCAACAAAAAATGAAGACATTTAGGACGGGTGGCAAAACTCCGCTGAATTTGAGATGTAAAATGTGTTTATGTTTTGGAACACCTGTCATTTACAAGACACTGGAAAACTTACAAACAGGAGTGAGATATCAATTCTTTGGCAGGTGCACCATGGCTTATATGTAATAGTTATAATTCTATTTCAGTACCTATTGAAGTAGACATTAGAACCTGTATTTTATAAATAAATGTAGACATGGTTAATCTTACTCTTCACAATGCTAAAAAGCAACTGCTTATCAATCATCCTGATAAAGTGATAACACACATTGCAGGTCTACTACTTAATATATATCACTTTTCATTTATTGAAATCATACATGTGTTTTACCTATCTCTCCTGGATTCCCTTGGAAATTCTTACCATCTAGTGATCTATCTCATTGGCTAAACTATTCATGTGATATTGAATGTAGACATTTTCATTAGGATTTAAAATATTTGTATTTTATAGGTTTCATGAAATTATGTTTATTATTATTAATTTAATAACTATTGTCAGGTAAGAATCCTCCAAGCTTTTGACAAACTTTAGGCAATTAGAAATAGAGTGCTGAATAAATAAACTCCTTCACACCAACATAACTGTCTTTAAAATAATTTATGTTTAGTATTGTATGTAACTGATGATGGAACAAGTAATTCCGAAAATGTTATAACTAAATACAATTATTTGAGTGAAAAATACAAAGTTTCTTTTATTTCGCATAAATTAAAAATAAATTGTTTCAACCATATGAAATTCTTTACAAGAGATAAATCACTTTGCAGGAGATGCTTTTTGAACGATAAAGAACAAGATTTCATTTACATAATATAAACACATAACAAAACATAAAAATATGATCGCTTTCCTATTTCTCCAAAGATTACTTAAAAAGCAATAATACCATAGTCTCATCTCATCCCATCTCACAAATTAATTAACTAAGTATATATAAAATGTGATAATTACGTTTT
>CANPUW010000111.1:0-16725 GCA_947579605.1 Athripsodes cinereus
GCACATTGGTTAATATGTTTGTATTTATTGTATCACTGTACAATACAGGTGCCTATATATATATATATATATATATGTTAACACACAGTCATGTGCATTAGATGGTTCTATATTGAGATGAAAATGTAATGTAAATAGTTTTTATATTTGATTAGATAAAAGTATAATATAGTAATGATAAATATAATATATTTATGATGTATGTATTTTGTTATTTGATCAAAACATGAGAGTTAAATGTTGACCCGATAATCGTCAAAACAATATTTAGCTTTTATATTAAAAATATACAAAGGAAAGTTTCACTTGTTAATTAATCCAACAAAAAGCAGGTACAGAATACTATTACATTGCTGCAATGCAACAAAGATATAAGGAAAGATTAAGGGCTAATATTATAAAAGTCCGTTAGGTGAAGTTATTTTTAATTGGTCCTAAATTTGATATAACTACTCGTTTTTCAGTATTATAAACATCCGTTAGTCTTATTTCAGTAAAATGTTACCATCGGCTTTAACTGGGCGACCGACCAGGGGTTAGTTTTTGGTAATTTGACAACTAGTATTGCTGTCTCACTATTTGCGTAAAGAGAGAAAGAAATATCAATAGATGAACCTACACACGTGTTTTGTTAGGATATACTCTCATAGCATCGCTGTCATTCACTCATTTGTTTTTGTGTAAATTATGAGATTGTTGGGTGAAGTTTTTATGGATGGGGAGCAGTTAGATAAAAGGGACAGGCAAGATTTTATGTGACCACCAGCTAAAAACAATGGTACAGTAGGCAAAAATATTTCTTTTTAACGAATTGTTTAAATAGTTTTATAATACAGTCTCTAGTAGAATGTACGAACAAATCACCATCCGTTCGTAGAATGTCGATATACTTACGGATATTAGGTTCCTCATTTATAATATCAGCCCTAAATATATCTAATATAATGAGTCCCCGTGTTTACTGATATGTTGTAATCTACTTTTATGAGTAATTGGATATTAACAAAAAGTTTAAAATCCACTAAAATATTAATGAATCAGAGTTAGGTTAATTGTCTTTTATCTTTTATGTGATCTTTTTAATAATATTGCTGTATAAATAATTGCTTAGGGTACAATTATAAATAAAAAAAAATATATTAGTATTTTTTTATCAATAAATTGTCTGATTTAACTGACTTTATTGCAGAGATAGATACATATCAGGTTTTGATCAAATATCATTAAAATTGTCATTGCATTTTCAATATGGGCCATGTGATATTCTAAGAAATATTTTGCATGCTTGGTTTTTGAATATGGGCCATGTGATATTCTAAGAAATATTTGACATGCTTGGTTTATGACTGTTTTATTAATACTCTTTTTAGTACCATATAATAAAATTTATTGTTTTCTGTATAATGTTATGTATACCATCATGGCATATCCCACAAGTGGGATCGCCAGCAGAGCAGCTACATGTAACAAACATGCAAGCCGTCCACTCTGTTCTTACAAAAAATTTAGACATTCAGGATGGGTGGGAAACCTCATTGCCGTATTTCAGATGTATATAGACCTTATTTTTTCCACCATCTACCTTTTTCAATCATTCAAAAACTTTCGGAAAAGAGCGGGAGACCAATTTGTGCTCTACGGCAATGTTCCGCAAACTTTTTGTGTTCAAGGTACACCTATCAAATCAAGAAATTTTAGAGGTACACCAAAGAAAAAGTACTGTGTATTTAATATTTATTTATTACCAAAATCAATATAAGTACCTAATATGAAAAGATGTTTAGTGAGAAATGTGAGCCTGTTTGACTGAGGAGAGGTGAGCTCCGTGCAATAAAGCACCTCACTCTTATAGCTCTCATTAAGGGTTGTACCCTCCCTTACCCGTAGATGTTTCAGGAATGGTAGTTCCTATGTCATCCACACTCCCCTCGACAAAACCTCCCCACAGTTAATAACAACTGTTAATGTCCCTAAAGTTTTTACAATATTTCTTTTAGCTCTCAGCTATTTTTAGGTGAATTATTTTGACACAAAACCTTGATTTTTTTCCGCGGCACACCAACTAATGACCACGGTACACCAGTGTGCCGCGGCACACGCTTTGCGGAACACTGCTCTACGGAACAAAAAATATTAAACAGAAATCAATGAGGTGGTAGTGGTCGATAGTAGAGTCTTAAGACTTTCAATTGGAGATTACTCCCACTGCTGACTTTCTCCACAAGCATATTGCTTACTGTGAAAGTGTTTGGGGTGTATTTGGATTTATTTCAAACTCAGATAATATATTTTTAAAATATAAGAATAAAAATAATTGTAATGAACATTTCTATTCCAGTCTGTTTAAATTTTCCCAACATCACATGAGCACATAGTGTAAATGCAATGTAATAAATATACCAACATGTTGATGATATAGATGACATGTATGTTATATTATTATTCTACTTTTATGATTGTCCATGGCTGTCTCTATATATATGACGTAAGATTGTAAATATCTAATATTGTAAAGTTAATATAAACAAATTAAAACATTTTATTCATCTTTTTAATTTATTACACAATAATCAACACATTATACATTAGAAAAATTATCTATACTGTGCAATATTAAACTTATACATGTATAATTTATTAAGAACAAAGTCTATGTTGAAATAAGAAAAACAAATTCGTCGAGTGAGTTCGTCGGTAGCCTGGAGGTAGAGTCTCATCGGCCTCGTGAACTAGGGGTCCGTGGTTTGATACCAGGTGCTGGCAAACTCCCCTTTTACGACACAAGCTTTTAGTAGCTTACTGTGAAAGGTGTATAAGGCTCCCTCGGGGCAGCATTTCTCGCTTTAATGCGACATTAAATCCTGTTTGTGCATGTGTGTGTCGTTATGGAGAAACATATCTCCAGGTACGGCACGAAGTATGTGGCGGGCGCTGCCCTTAAAGCAGGTGTATAAGATTGTATTTGGGTTTATAACAAACAAAACCCAGATAGGTATATCTTTTAAAAAAAATGTTTTTTTCCACTATTATGTTTTATTATTGAGAGAGACGTCTTTCGTCTTATAAGGACATTGTCAATTGCCTTTCTCCTTATAAGGATTGACAATGTCCCAAGACAAAATAATTTATAAGGAGAAAGACAATTTACAATGTCCTTATAAGATAAAGAGTCTCTCAAAACATATAGTAGAAAAACATTTCTTTTTTTAATTACATTATGGAATTCTACTACCTACCTAAACACCGGCACAGTGAATAAACAAAGTGTATATTGTGGGCTTTGGCATTGCACTTATTTATTATAGGTACTCATATTCTCTGTGAGTAATACGAGGGTTGCTACTTAAGTTTTGAGATACGGCAAAACCAGTGCGAATATGTCAAATCTGACTTTGTCATCTTAAAGTTTGAAACATTTTATGGGAAACATACTCAGAACGTTTTGTCATACGAGTGATATTTCTATTGTTTACACATGAAAAATTTACTTTGTTAAAAAAATTAAATCAAATCGTGAACGATCAACTTGTTGCGACTTTTGATGGTGAAACACTATCTCGAGCCACCATGTTTCGCTGGTTTTCTGAATTCAGTCATGGTCAGACTTCATTGCAGGACGAATTTCGTAAAGGTCTCACACATGAGCTCAAACAAGTGCATTTATGAGCATTTAAAACATCGAATTGATGGGTCATCCGCTGCACAATCCTAATTTGGCACTCAATGTTTCTTCTCATTCCCACAGATCAAAAATAAATTGTGAGGTCAAAGTTTTTGACGCCTGAAGAGGCGGTTGATGCTTTCAAATTTAAGTTAGTGCTATGATTTACACCTAAAAATTATATTCTCGCTTTTCTGTTGTTGAGCAGGTAAAACTATCAAATCTAAAATACACAAACTTAGTTCACAATCTTTGCGCAACTATTATTAGTGTAATACAAAATTCTATTATCTTACTTTGGGGTTGTAGTTGATTGATTTAAACATCAGTGAATAGTGCTTAGTGAAAAATATGTAATGGTAATGTATAGAATAACTTAAATTACATTATGGTACCGTTAGAGGGTAAATGTATTTTTCATTGGAAATTATTCAATTAACTTCTGCTCAGTGGTCCCCTGAATTCTGTTCTCTTGATTGAAGGTCTGTAATTGATGTTGACGGGTCTGATAATACCTTGTGGCCTTATGTCTGGAGGACCTGCAACGCTCCTGAAGTTTCCATTGAATAAACCAAGACGTAGAGATGTTACCTGAAAGAAAAAATATAATAAAAGGTAAGGCAACAAATAACAAGAAAACAAAATATGGGAATTAGTTTATTATTACTATACTATACCATCACTGCCTCTCCGACAAGTGGAGAACCAGTAAGACAATTACCGCATGTAACTAGAGGTCTTACACGTGATGTTTTAGAAATTACGGGATATAACACAAGCAATAATTTCCACAACATTGGTGATGCTCTAATGCCATTGTTATAGATGTGTCGATCAACACAGAATTGCACTCAATGGAGGGGGCTGGTTGATGAATAAAATATTTTACTTATTATAGTATATAATCCATTTAAAAGAAATAATCTTACATCAATCAGTCGTTTTGATTGGAGAACCATGTTTACACAATATAAACTTGTGCTAAATCTAATTGGAAGAAGTGAGAAAGGCGTCCCAATGCTACCTCTATGGTTTTCATAAAATGTTTCTCGAATGGTGGAATTGGTGAATGTTGTCCATGGATACCAAAAGTGATCACTTAAGCCAGCCTAGAGTTGCAATTCGTAAGTGTTGGGACACCTTTCTCACTTCTTCCAATTAAATTTTGCACAATGTTACATTGTGTAAACATGGTTCCCCAATCGAGATTTCTAATTGCTTTGGGTTTTAGCAAATTCTAGTAAACAAGAAAAAAATTGAAATTATTTTCAACTTCAATATTTTTCTTACCTTGTTGGCCATCATCAAAACTGTGAAGATTGTGTAGAGCAGAAACACTCTGGAGATAATTTTTATGAGAGCCATCCTAGTGATAGGTGAACTACAAGATTATTTACAAATAATGCTTTGTTTTGAGTTGCTTCTATTATTTATACTCCAAATATAGCAGCTGATAATGAGAATACGATTAGTAAGCAATATTGCTATGATCGTCAGTAACTAATATTACATCTGAACGTGCTATTACAAGTTGTTTGAGAGAAAATGTGAAATCAGCAATTTTTATATATCTATATAAGTATGCATAACGTCATGCCATTTCCAACAAGTGGGGTAGCCAGCTGACTAACTGGTTGCAATAGAAACAAAAAAAAGTTTTATTCTTTAGGACTTCACGCAGAGTATTTTATTTATTTTTGGATCCATCTGTGAAATCAACCAAAATTACTATAAACAATGTATTGTCCAAGTAGAATTGTGTATTTACCTACGTATTTATGTAAGTAATTATATCAATAAAATTAGCTTCCGGTTCCACATAAAAATGTCTCTTCACGGAAAAAACTTCCAATCATAGAGTAAGTAATAATAAAGAGATGACATCCCAGATGAGCCCAAAATCCCATTCCATTCTTATTGAGAATTCCAAGAATTGAAGTTAGCTACATAGTGATGTCAATACAATTTATAATCATAGATGTTTTTAACATAATCGAAGACCCTATCCTACTTGCAATGTTTTCATATAACAATATTTCGTCATATAATATTTTTTCTTACCTATTAACCTCCTTTATTTTTAATACTTGCACCATATGTCTGGCAGGGTAGGCATAGTGGATGGAAATACTAACTTATCAGACCTCCACATACACGAAATAATGCAATAAAATGAGAGTTGGGATAATATTGCATAGGCATTCAGTACTCCCTGCTTAAGTTGTTCATATATTTGATCTGTTTGACATATGCTTCATTAAAACATTGTATAGCAAGAAAAAAAATACTTCATGCAAAACCAACGTCAATTTAGTAAATAATAATAATAATAATCGGACTATTTATATGTGGCGCCGTTTAATGATCCGTGACCATCTCAAGGGCGCCGTGACTTCTCCCGAACAGTAGTGTTTTCAACTTGGTTCTAAACGTGGTTGTGGACTGATTCACCCTCAGATCTGTGGGCAGTCTGTTCCAGACGGATGGCGCGGCGGCTCTGAAGCTCCTTTCTGCAAATTTGGAGGTGTTCGCCATATTGGGTTTCACGAGTTTGTTGACAGCAGAAGAGGCAGAGCGCAGCGGTCGTCTCGGAGTTTCGTCGACGGAACAGAGTTCGGTTAGACATGTGGGTGCCGTGCCGCATAAGGCCTTGTGGACAGTGAGACACAATTTAAACTCCACTCTCTCTGGGACCCTCAGCCAATGTAGATCTTTTAGTAGTGGAGTGATGTGGCAACGCTTGTTCTCTCTGTAGATAGTCCTGGCGGCAGCATTAAAAGCCATCTGGAGGCGATTGAGAAGAGTCTGGGGCAGTCCTGTGTATATAAAATCATTAGGAAATGAATTGTTTACAAGTTTCATGTGAAAGCTTTTTTGATATGTGATCTTTGCTTCCAATAGTAACGGCCGGTTTCAATTTTCCTAGAAGGAAACTTCTAGTAAGTACATAAAGTCATTGAGAAACTATTAAACTAATAAAATTTTGACATTTCTATCTTGAAATGAAAGGAACCTTTGGCCAGTTCCATAAATGTGAAACACTCCTGGACTTTTCGCGGAAAAATCTTTTAATACTAATAGAATTTTGAAAATTAAATTTAAGAGACTTTGTCTTCATGAAAGTCTCTTTTAATTTAAAGTTCGAAATGTGAAAATTTAATTAGTTTTTATAAATTTAGATAGAGATATTTTTTCTTTTTTATGAAACCGGCCGTCAGTGTTTTTGCATTCATCAGAAATAGTTTTATTTATTAGCTTTTATTGCCCGGTATCGCTCTGGGTTATTATCATGTCTACTACTATACCATCATGGCATATCCCACAAGTGGGGTAGCCAATTGATATTATATTATTACGTACATACTTAGGTACCTAACTCTATAAGTTTATACATACCTAATGGAAGTAATATTAGGTACCTAACTATCGAGGACACACAACGCATCTTCAAAGAAAGCTCTCTGTGACAAAACACTTTATGTATCGTTAAAAATATAGTCGTAAAACCAGAGGTGGTCGCATGTGTGCTGTGTGTACAAAAACCATAAAAACAACAATTTAATCATGCATAGGTAGGTAGGTACCACAATAGACATAATATTATTTCTACCTATGGGTACTTCATAAGACTATAATTATATATACATATTACAATACATTCAGCAGGGTTACTCTTGACACAATCTAAATTCGATCTTAATCTAGTCTTGATCTTGATCATTCGACACACGAAGTGGTCAGTCAAAAACACCGCGCTACCGCTACCGCGTGATCGGTACGCGCGTATTTTTGGCAAATGTCACTTCGCGCGTCGTATGATTAAGATTAAGACAGTGTTTAGTTTAGATTTCGTCAAGAGTAACCCTGTAGAGTTAATTTAATCACGATGTATTAGACACTAGACAGGTACCTGTCTGTCTGTGTCTATATTAGTGATGTAACGAATGTGTGATTTTGGATATTCGCGAATGCGAATAGCGAATATTGACTTGCTTAGATTTCTACAATATTACTCGAAATCATTAAAATTTCTACCCCCCCGTCGCCGAATTTTTAAAAATGGTATCGGAATTTAGAATATTACAAAAATCCTCGGTTTTCTGAATGAATATTTTCTTGTAATACCTGTTTCTACAATGTACCGGGTAAGTATCCGGTACTTTTACCGAAATAATATTCGCAAAACATTCGCATATGTTTTTGCGAATACGAATGCGAATACTTTGAAATATGCGAATATTCGCGAATGCGAATACGAATATTCGTTACATCACTATAGTCTATATATCTCATGACTCTCACGAGCACAGTGGTGCAACTCCTGCTGACGGAATACTCTCGACGCGGTCTTAAGAGGCATTCACATTGTTTCATTTTGGTTAATCATCCAGAGTGAAAAGATTGAAGCTGTTCATCGAATGTGAACGCCTCTGTTCACAATTTTCACTTTCGATGATCCATCCTGCAGGGCTAGGTACTCTTGACAAAACTAAACACGATCTTAATCTACCTAGTCTTGATCTTGATCATACGACGCACGAAATGACTATTGGCCAAAAATACACGCAAACCGATTGCGCGTTAGTGGTAGCGCGATGTTTTTGACCATAGTCCCTTCGTGCGTCGTATGATCAAGATCAAGACTAGATTAAGATCGTGTTTAGTTTTGTCAAGAGTAACCCTGCTGATCTGTCACTTTGCATACCCCTTTAGTCTAGTCATTTTTCTACAAACATCAAATGAAATCTATTGTAAAAATATTAACTAGCTTCAAGAGTACAAAATAGGCATGTAAAATGTTTATCTAGATTCTAGATCAACAGTACCAAATTCTGAGTATCAAATAGGCATGTTAATAGTTCATCAACTTCAAGAGTATCAAATACGCATGTAATGATGTGAAATTGAATAGTTTCTGTACATCCTCAATTATATTATTGACTAAGGTATTTATATTAATCTGATGCATATTAATCAGATGAATATTTATATTAATCTGATGCATACTAGATAAGGTCTGCGCAGGAGTATCCTCGTGTTGTTGTCTGGATATCGGGATATTTCAATAAACAGATAACATGATAATGACCATGAAAACCTAAAGGATTAGTATCGTCGTGAGGTCGTAACCAGCCTATGTAGGTACTTATATACCAATCGACTTACCTACTTCATTTACAGAACAAAAATTTCACTGCCAATATGCTATACATAACATAGGTATCATATGATTGTATGGATTGTAGGTATAGGTACCTACAGTACATTCCATTTAGTCACGCATGCAGGGCCCGATCTAGGGAGGCGGGATGAGCCAACCAATTGCCCAGGACAGCAAAAATTCAAGGCGGTTGCACTAAGAGAAAATCTACACAATACTGTAGGTACTCAGCACTGTAGGTTAACGATGTGCGAAAATAGATTTATTTTATTTATTTATTTATTCATTCGGCTTATATCAGAGGGCAAGAGAGAGTGGACCGGAATGAGGACGGTGGATGACCTGTTCAGGGCAGTACAGGACAGGGAGGTTTTCGCCGGAGTGATCGCCAACGTCGAAGGGACCTGAAATGGCACAGGAAGAAGAAGAAGATTCATTCTTTACTGTACATTGATTACAAACAATTTCATAGATCTATATTATTAAATTATCTATATTAAAAATATCTACTTATTTATAAACCTATAGTACAAAAAAGAAAAGTACCTACTTGACTGTAACATATAATTTCTATGTATTTGTTTGGTATAAAAATACGAAAAGAAGATACAGAATTTAAGAATATTATAAAAAAAATATTTTTTAACAGAATTTACGAAACATGTCACATCCTACAACGACATAGACATTTTTCAGGTAAGTAAAATAAACACCTTCATAAAATCGGTTAATACAGTATTGTGCGCACAACTCAATGCAACTATAGAATAGAATAAAATATGTATTCCAAATTCTCATATCTTTTTGAAAATAAAAAATTTGTGACGGAAAAAATAATAGAGCTTTTGAATCTGAGACCTGAAAAAAGGTCTTCACTTGTCTATTACGTCTTTATTACTGCAAAGGGCAGCAAATATTATTTATGCACTGAGCGGCAAAATATCTAGATCAGGCTCTGCAAGCATGTGTCAACAATATTGCTAAAGGGTTAGGTAGGCTATAAAACAGAAATAATAATTATCAACTTTGATGTGGCAAAACTTCAATTTTTATGACAATTTTAACGAAGCATGAATGTGCACACCGTAATAAACATTATGAAAATAAAACTTACACAAAAAGTTTGAAGTATGCATACCTACCCATTAACTAAAAGACAAATTCACACAGTTTTATTATTTTTCTTTTTAATCACGATGATGATGATGATGGATGATTTCTTCAGCGCCGTTTAATGGAGAATCCATCTCAAGGGCGCAGGAAGCTTTGTTGGACGAGCGATGGATGAACGGTAAGTAGGCACTATAAACAAAGCAAAAATGATGGCGTTTGAAATTTTACTTTATTTTTATTGGCATTTCAACAGGTTTTTTTTTACGAAACAATATGGTATCACACAATTAGGTATAACACTAACCCAGTTACAGAATGCACATATATTAACAAATAATGTATTTAACTAAGATTCTAAGATTAAAAAAAGTACACACGTAGGTTTATTTTACATAAAAACTAATAAAACTTTAAATAAAAGTTGAAATCAAAAAAGTTATGTAATAATAAAAAGTACCTAAACATGAAAAATAATAAGAAAAACAAAAGTATAAATGAAACACAATCCAAAGATAGTCATAGAAATTAAATAACAAAAATTAGTAATTAACAAGTGCGAGCTTATGGACGTTCCTCAACGTCCGACAAATTTTTTTCACGTTCCTCGACGTCATTGCCTATAAAATCACTTCTACGGGAGTTAACTTCAAAATATGCATACTACAGACATCTATGAACTCAATTCTTAAATATTTTACACAATTATTACAGTTTTAAAAAAATAAAAGAAACAATGGGCATTAGGAAAGGGGATGAATAGGAAAGTCATTTCAAAGAAGGGACAAAGGTCCTCAGATCGCACTATCGACTCATCACCATTGATAGGTACAATTTTTGACTTGACTTGAACTGTGAAAGCTAAAAATTAAATTATTTTATTACCTATTTTATAATTTATTTTTATTATGATTTTTGTATTTAATTATTATGATTTTTTTAATTTTAATATTATGATTTTTATATTTTTATTTTATTATTATGATTTTTTTCTTTCTAACGACAATTTTTTAATTGGTACAGTATTATGTAGTTTTCTAAAAATGAACGTGGATGTTGTCCTAAATAATGTAAAGCGCCCTTGAAGTGATATTATCACTGTACGGCGCTATATAAATACAGTAGTCATAATTATTATTAAAGCGAGTCAAGTTGAGAGGGGAAAAGGGAGAAAAATGTCATAATAAAATGTTAGAACAAGTGAACGAATGTGCATAATATTATTTAAGAAGTTTGTTCACAAGAGATGGAAAGTGTGAAAGTGATACCTACTGAAAGGATAAAAATTGCGGGCTATAAGATAGAAGGAGTAAGTAATTCTATCAATAGTTACGAAGAGAAACAAATATATTTTTATAATAAAAAAAGAAAAGGAGAACATACTCAATGAATTGCATGAATGCGATGGAAGCAAAAGACAAAAGTAGGTAATCGACGCTGTATCTTTCCTGCCTACCCCGCAAGGGAAGCGGTATTATGGGATGTGTGAATGTAGATAGGTATAGGTACATATTATAGTAATATATGTATGTATGAAGGCGGTATTCAGGTAGCTGGTAGATAGTGAATGCATCTGGTGGTGTATGGCTAGGTATCTAGATATTATTGTTTGTGTTCACTAGTTTAGTATTTATGTATTAGGTATGGCGGGCGCGATATGAATGTGATGTCTATTTGCACACGTGGAGTAATAATGTAAAACAAATGACCTGCTAATGACACGCCAGATCCGATATTGCTCTCTACTGACACTAACTTATTGAAACATACCTATATTTATTATATACTAGGTAAGGGTATATCCTCTATAACAGTCATATTGCACTATACATAGATACTCTACACAGTCTACACTACTAGTGGCGGAATTATTTGTTTATTTATCAAATAAACGGCTAATGTCTTTTACAAAAAAAAATATTACAAAACCAAACAAAAAATATACATTTCACATCCAATCAAAATAAGCATTATACTCTATTTATTATTACTTTATTTATTAAGCATTATACCTACTCGTCTGAAAGAAGGGGTGTGAGGAAGCGAGGGCGTCCGAGAACTACGTGGCTTGACCACGTAGATCAAATTCTCAAGGACGGTCACGTGTTAAGTAAGAGGAATAAAAGACTTGGAAGAGGAAAAATATTGTGTAGGTACCAACTACTTCTTTAGCAACAAGTTCCGTGTAATGTAAACAGAGCGTCCCGACGTGGTCCTATAGCTAGATGGCTAGATGGCAAATTGGATACTTTCTTACGCTATTATAGCTGCCTGTCCACTGTTGGATATAGTCTTTTTCAATAATTAATTCTCATTCTTTCCACTGCTTTCCAATCACTTGAATAATTTTTAGAGTACCTACCTACTTCCTATACTTTTCTTCCCCTTTTGTTCACATGTAAGTTCCTACTTAAGGGGCCCCTTTAGCATAAACGATAAAACATTCAATTTTCAACAAGTTTGGTACACAAACTCTCAAAACTTGTTGACCCTACGAATATTTTGATTTGTCATAAAATATGAAAACAAATATTAATTACCAATATCAAACTTTAACTTTAAAAAAAAACTCGATTTTAGCTTCATAGTATTCGTTTATAAAAAAGCATATTTGTAAAAATCGAATTCGGGGGTGTGTTTGGTACAAAAATGCACGAGAATCCTACAAATTTTCATATATTTATTTTAATATTGAGAGTATTTAGATAGTTATTACAATTATAGAACAAAAAAAATCTTTTTTTTTGTTTTTTTCATGGATATTGACCGATTTAAAAAAAAAAATCTTGATAAAATTTCTCATATTTTGAAACCAAAAATCACCACATGAACTCAATTTTTTTATACCAAAAAAAGTTTGCTAAAATCTATAATATTTACATGCTTGATAGGAGGAATAAAAAATATATTTATTTTACAAATAATTTGTATTTTGATATAACAAAGAGTACCTAAATATATCTCGTCAGTCTGCGATTTATTTATTTTTTAGTAAAAAAGTAATATTGGTAATAAATATTTGTTTTTTTATTTTATCAAATCAATAGTTCGCAAGAGTCAACAAGTTTTGACACTTTTACTATCAAATTTGTTGAAAATTGAAGATTTTACCATTTTTGCTAAACGGGGCCTTTAAGCTGGTATAAATGTAGGTTCTTATTTGATGCAAAGTATCTTCACAGTGTAAGCACTTGAACATCTATAGTTTTAATTTCTGCTGTTACTAACTTACATCGAATTTACGATTATAGGCATAATGTTACTGGAAAGTATTTTGTCATTTCAAGTTGATAGTACATTTTTTTGTGTTTTGTGCATACTTAGGATGTCACGTCACTGTACTTCCTCTACTATTCTCTGTCTCAACTTTACTCTCACTTAAACTACTCTAGTAATTATATTATACTAGATATATACAAATGAAACTAAATTACGTAAATATAAATCGTCTACAACGAGATAGTCCTATGATACAATAATTACTACAAGCAAACAAATTCAATCTAAACAAATGCCTATATCCACCCGTAACGTCAGAGGGAGATCTCTGATTGGATTTACCAATCCGCATAGGAGCTGACAGCGGTGCTTTCAATAAAACGGACAGAATTTGGAGGGTGGCTGGGACTCGGTGTTAGGACTAAATGTATCTAGGTATATGTGTCTTGTTCTTTCATCTGCACTGTTCTTTGATTGGAAGAGGCTGGTTTCAGCTCTGCGATCCTCAGAGAAACGTTGAAGGGTGAGATTAATTAACCTATAAAAATAAATGCGTCGAACTAAATTTTGGTAAAACAGGAATTCTCAATGCTAAATTTATTCTATGTACCTATTTTATACAGAAAACAAACACTTCATTCGGAATAAACGAAATCGTGGTACCTAGGTACCTACCAACTTATTTGCTAATTATACATAAATTATAAATACATACTATTCTATTTTTTTTGTCTTTGGAATGATCTAATTTGTATTATATTTGACTATTTGAGTTGTAAAAGTATTAGGTAGTTACATAATAATAATAATAATAATAATAAAATTTACCCTCTCGGAGTGGTTTACCCTCATTAATGAAGTGAAGCAAGGTTGAGAAAAAAAATATTTGGCATTCTAGGTCCGTTTATATAATACCTTTAGTCATGTCAGCTACAGGGGTAACTCCGAAATCTTTAATAAATAATTTACAAAAATTAGATTTACCGGTTAATTTGTACATTAAAATTCAAAAATCTATTATAATAAACACTTGTAATATTGTAAAAAGGTTTCTGAACACAGATATTTCAGGCACAATGCTGGTATTTTGATCCCGCGTTTTGAGCCTAACCCTTTGATATCCTGTATATCTGGATAGGTGAATTTTTCCCGGCATTAGACTGTTAAGTTTTTGTGTTATCATGACTGATCATATGGAGACTTATCTGGTTGTATAATGCTGAGAAGTGTGGATGGCAATTCTGCCGCCGCGTAAAAAAAAAATAAAATAATAAGAACACTTTATTGATCAGAAAAAAAAACATGAGCAATTGGCGAGCTTATTGCCTGGAGGCAATATCTTCCAGCTAACCAAAATAATGTGTGATACTATGTTGACAATGTGTAATTAATACTAAATGTGAACATAATATGCCTGTTGCAAAAGATATAATAAATAAATACACTTCATATATTTTTTCAAAAAGATCACATCCATACGTTAATTATATGTTAACTATACAAATATGAAATTTCACAAAATAGATTGAATAGCCGCGGAGAAATAACTCAACCTTGCTTCACTTCATTAATGAGGGTAAACCACTCCGAGAGGGTAAATTTCATTAGATTTTTAAAAATTGCGTAGACAGGTAGATACCTACTTAATACAAATTTAATAAATATTATTTAGTCGTGTTGTATCTCCAGTTGGTTTGGTAGTAGGTATTTGCATTAGCATAGTAACTGTCGGCAGTGGACTAGGCTATGTAGATGATGCACGGTGGGATAGTTGGTTGGTACCTACATACTACCTATGTTGTTTGAACCGTGTCATTAGTTAGTCCACATGTCACTCTGCACTGTGATATCAAACATAACAGTTACATATACATTCATACCTAGTACCTACCTATAGGTATATTACATACATACATACATACATACATACCATCACGCCGCTTCCCTCGCGGGGTAGGCAGAAAGGATCGAGCGCCACTTCCTTCTATCCTTGCATACATCTTTCGCTTCCGTCACTGTCATACAATTCCTCATGCATGCTCTCCTGTTCAATGTGCTCAACACGTGACCGTCCTGTAGGATTTGATTTAAATGATCTTGCCATTTAATCCTCGGACGTCCGCGTCTCCGAGCACCATTCCTCTCAGCCAAATATATCTTCTTAGTCATTCTGTCGTCATTCATTCTTTCCACGTGCCCAAACCATCTTAACTTATTTACATTCATCTTTGTTATTACACCAACTTTCATTCCACATTCCTTTCGTATATCACTGTTACGCACACGATCTCTCAGACTCTTGCCACACATCCTTCTCAACGATCTCATTTCCACTGCATTTATGCCACTTTCATCCTTTTTTAACCATGTCCACGTCTCACTTGCATACATAAGTGTTGGCACTAAGATAGCAGAGTGCACCAACCTTTTAGCTGTGGTGGATATGTTTCTATTTGCAATTATTGGTCGGATTGCACCATTTACCTTATTGCCAGCAACTTTTCTCCTTTCAATATCGCTTTCACACTTCCCATCTCTCGTGAACAAACTACCTAAGTACACACATTCGTCAACTTGCTCTAACACTTCGTTGTCAATCATTACCTGGCATACTGTTCTCTCACTTCCTCTTTCAAACACCATGATTTTTGTCTTTTTTGCATTCATTCTCAATCCATTAATCGCACAATTTTCATACACACACGTCATCATTCGCTGTAGATCACTTTCACTTTCAGCCATCAATACCAAATCATCGGCAAACATTAACGCTCTTACATTCATCCCATTCATATCAACACCTACATTCAGTTCTTTCAATGGACGAATACAATGATCAATGTATAGGTTAAAAAGCCATGGCGACATCACGCACCCTTGTTTTACTCCTTTTGTCAATGTGAACCATTCCGACAGGTTATTGTTCACTCTAACACACGCAGAACTTCCTGTATATAGGGACGCAATGGCGCGAATTAGCCGACTACCCACCCCACACATTGATAGTACTTGCCACATTTTCTCACGATCTACTCTATCATAAGCCTTTTCTAGATCAACAAACGCGCAGAAAAGCTTCTGGTGTTTCTCCAGGAGCTTCTCTGTCACCATTCGCAAGGAGAAGATCTGGTCCACAAACCCTCTACCACTCTGAAAGGCACCTTGCACATCCCATACATTCGTCTCAGTCACTTTTCGAACTCTTTCAATCAATATTCTTGCATACAGTTTCCCCACCGAGCTCAGCAGACTAATAGCCCGATAACTCCCGCATTCTAGTCTTGACCCCTTTCCTTTGTATAGAGGGCATATCACAGCTTTTCGCCAGTCTTCTGGCGTGCAACCTTCCCTCCAACACTGGTTAAAGAGTGCATGACACCATTCGAGAGTCCTCAGCCCACTCAGACTGATGAATTCCGTAGAGATCATATCATACCCAACCGCTTTGCCATTCTTCGCCTTCTTCAACGCATTCTTAACCTCATCCATAGTTATTTCTTCATCCCTTGCTTCATTCGCATTTTCCCTTTCACTATTCTGGCTTGGATATTCGCCTCCACTTTCAAACAGCTCC
>CANPUW010000112.1:0-16205 GCA_947579605.1 Athripsodes cinereus
CAATGGTTCTGGCTGGGTCATGTTTTGAGAATGCCCAATGATAGTTGGCCAAATAGAGCACTGTTCTTCCTTCCGCAAGGGTTCCGTCGGCCCGGGCGTCCCTCTTTCACAATAAACTGTTCCTATAACAACGACATCAGAGCGCAGGGAATGTCGTGGAAAGAGGTGACGCGATTGGTGTAGAGACGCTCTGTATGGAGGAGGCTGGTGTCTGCCTTGTACTCCCTAGAGGAGTATTGAAGACGATGATTATGATGATGATTATTTACAGCGAACAATCAACTGTCTTAACACCACGAAATAAGTACTTATGGAGACTGTTCATTCACTGAGTTTAGACAGTAAAGTATACTTAATTTATTGTTTGTATAGTATCAATATTTTTCATATTTCTTCTTCATAAGTGTTTGATCTCCACTCCTGCTCAATTTCTTGGCTTCTCTCTATTTCTGGAGTCACATTATGGAAGTCAATTTTATCTGATGCATAATTTCTGTAACCAACCCTGCACCAACAAGTTTAAAATTGTTTTGAAGTGACCTCTGAAGTCGAAGTTAGAAGATTTCCTCTTTGCCCATTTTCAAATGAAGAACTTAATTGAACCAGCCCCTACAGCAACCTTTCCTTAATTAATACAAACTGTTATGTAACATAATATATTTTATTGTTTTGTACTTCAATTTACAATTTGCCACCTGTCATAGAACAAGCATTAGTATTTAATGTACAATCAAAGACAAAAAGTAGTATTTACTCAACCACTTTGGCAGTTTTTAATACATTAAAATACCTACTTATGTTTGTTATGTCCATTGAAATTATTTAAATTAAATTTAAGTTTTATAAGTTTATTGTAATGCATTTTGTAAAAATTACTTAATTT
This sequence comes from Athripsodes cinereus, assembly GCA_947579605.1. Lineage (NCBI taxonomy): Eukaryota > Metazoa > Arthropoda > Insecta > Trichoptera > Leptoceridae > Athripsodes > Athripsodes cinereus. Next base: position 884 of record CANPUW010000112.1, read on the forward strand.
TCTCTTCCAGATATAGATACCTCATACATAAGTCAGATTATTTCTGTATTTATTTATTTTATTAACTTTAAATGTCACTGAATTTCTTTGGTACGAAATCTAGGGAGTAAAAAAGAATGAAGCGAACTACACACCAAGAGATGATTTCTTATTTTATTATTCGAGGAAATATATATGGAATACAACTTTTAAGGATATCAATTTTGGATCTTAACAAGGATTTATAATAATATTTTTTAAGATGCGAAATTCTTATTTAATAAAAAAAAAATATGTAACAAAGGGCCTTTGATGTTTTTTAGATGCGAGTTGTTATTTCATTCCAATTATACATTTTCAAAGGCTTGTTCAATTACAAAACCTTTGTTCACAAATTTCTTAGATGTGATACAAAGGTATGGAACTGTAATACCTACATTATAAAAATATTTTATTTATGTTTACACATTCTAAAATATTTACAGACATATCTACTTACATTTTTTTTTCAATTACAATTAAAAACAATCGTATATTTTTTTTAAATAGCAATAATTTGTACGAAGTCATTTATGTTCAAAATAGAATAAATAATTCTAGAAAAGTATTACGTTAATAATAAATTGCTGAAATAACAAATTGTAAATACCAAAATGTTGGTTTGTATAGTGGTAAATTTGCGGTTTGTATGTAGTTAAAAAGTTTCATCGATATTGCAATAAAGTCAGTACTGTTTACAACTTTGTTTGGTTACATTGTTTTCCATAATAGTAAGAGAACGTGACGATGAAATACAGGTATAGGTATTCGTATTATAATTACTTAGATTAGTACACTTTTTATTGTCTCTGGTCAGCAATTAATATGAAATATTTGCCAATTTTTTTACTGGTTTTAGAATGAAATTAATATTTTTGACTCAACGTTATAGGATATATCTAAATAAACACACTAATTTACAGAAATATCAATCAATGTTAACATTTATCATAGGTAGACGTCATTTGAGCTCTGTTTAACATTATATCTATTAACAGAATAAAAGTTTAATACTATGTCCATTATGAAAATAGGTCACAAGGTACAGGAAAGTAAAAGATTCGCAATTGACACAACCAGTAGTTATATTACCATCGATATTTTCATTTATTTCTGTGACAAATAGGCGATAGAGTGGTATTAAGTGGTAGAGTTTTCAGCTGTTGATCAATAATTCATGTAACATACTTAGACTGTCTTCGTGAAATTGCTTCTAAATCATTTGGTAGAAAGTTAATTACATTTTAAATATGACACTCGTATATTACGAGATCACCTTGCTTTGATCACCGGTAATGAAAACGATTGGTATTTGGGAAGTCAAATCTATTCTGGTTTACATTTCGTAGCTGACTAGAATATACTACAGAAACATGCTCTTACTGACAAGACACATACTTTGGCAAGAGATTTGATTTATTGAAATAGGAGGAACAAAATCATCATCTTCTTACAATCTATACGAGTATTGTTGTAGTTCATCACAATGCCAAGTTAAAGAACAAACTATAATCTTAAGTGCACTTTCTAAAAATTAAAAGCAACGTGAGGTAACATAATATTTATAATATTTATAATTTGGTTTTGTTTCATAAAATATCATTAATTTAGAGATTCTTATGATGCGATTCTAAAGTTTTATTTGATGTTGTTTGTCATCGTAGTTGAAATCAAATAAACTTGTCTAGTAAATATTTATTTTTATAGAGCTTTTTTGAAAACAATTTAGCCGTTTCAACTTTGAACGTTCAATGGCAAGTCATTTTATTTAACTCAAACAAATTAACAAAGTAAAATTTCTCAACATTAATTATAATATTTTAATGTTGACTTTTAAAAACGATATTTATTACTTACGCAAGGCAGAAGAAACTAAAATATTTGTGAATTCGTTTAAAACGAAATATATTTTACCCGTCCATATTTATTATAAATACCATTACTTAGGCACTGCGAAAAATATTTACTTAAATTCTTAATACCAATTGGTTTCTCGAACACTTTAATAGGGAGTATTGTCGATTACTCTCATTTTAATTACTAAGAAGGAATACTTAAGGGATATAATTATATACGTTTATTATATTTATATTTGTACTCGGAGAAGTGAATAAAATTGTGTATTTAGTTTTGTATTTCTTTATAAACCTTTTCAATTAATAGTTAATCCCCCAGGCAGCCTTAGATAATCCAACTTTGTTACTGTGATTTACCTTCGTCATCTCTGCATAATTAATTTAAGTGATATTATGTTTGCTCGCCATTAGGTTACAGTGCTACAATTAACTTTACCAGCTTTAAAAAACTTTCATTGATTGGATCATTTGTGAAAAATGTATATTACTTTCAATGGGTAGTATATCTGACAACTATGTCGATGTGAGCGTAATTTAATATATAGAAGAAAAAAAGCACTACAATACTTTTATTTATTTACGTCTGTGATAGCTAATGCCAGACATCACATAGAATATTTAAAGATTACTTCTTCTTCTTCTTCCTGGCACTGTCCCAACTTATTGCCGCTGAAGGCTGTTGGGGTCGGCTCTTCTCGTTCTGAGGTTATACGTTCTTCTATTTCCTATATCATCTTCATCCAGGCCATTTCTCCGCAGGATTCTATTGCATTGTGTCATCCAGGTATTCTTTGGTCTCCCTCTTGATGGATGTCGAGGGAGATTTACTGACGTAGCTTTGTTTACAGTGTGTTCCGGTGGTCTCCGCCTTATGTGCCCATACCATCTTAGTTGCCTCTCTTCTAGTTTGTTATTTATGTCCGTCACACCCATGCTACCACGAATGCGTGAACTTCTTATCTTATCTTTTAATTATGAGCCTGCTGACCACCTGAGCATTCGCATCTCTGCCGTCTCAAGTTGCCTGTTGAACGTATTATAAAGGGTCCAATATAAATAAATAAATAAAGAATATTTACAGATTACAATAACTATAAATAAAGAAACAATGCATCGACCATTTTAAAAATTTAGTAATTATTTTGAAAGTCCATGAGGTTGTTTTTGGTAATATAAAAGAAAAAGATTAAAGGCAAAAAAATAAGAAATTTCTTGCTTAGGGTTTGTAAAATATAGAATAGATAAAATTAATAATTATAAATAATTCATTATTATCAAGCACTTTAATGCTCCTCATTATAAAAAATATAAATAAATTATTACTTGAGTACGTATTAAATAATTAATTTTATTTATTAATTCAATGACGCGAAGAAAAATTGAACGATCTTATTATCAAATAGTTCAACGAAAAACATTTTCAGGTAAGAGACTAGATTCGGAAAACAAAGAAATGTGTTTCTTCAACCTCCAGGCCGGGTAACTCTCTCGGATTATTATGCGAAACATTTCCCCCTGCATGAATATTTGAAGAAAATGAATAATCCCTTATCTCTTAGTCTTCCGCTCGAAGCGCAGGCGTTATTTTGTTTCATCGAATTGCTCTTTTCAACCAGACTGTGAATCTGGTGTGAGATCTTTTAATTTCTCCTGCCTTTCAATTGACGACATATTTATTTATTTATTTATTTATTTATCTAATATACGGCTAATGCCTTTTACAGGATAAAGAGAAAATAATAAAACATTTCACTTAAACTTAAAAGCTACACAAATAATAACTTAATAATAATACAGTATACGTATATTGCAAACAAAAACAATACACAACATAATAACAACAGGTAAAAATAAATATTAATAAGTGCACATAATAATAATACATAATAAAAATGTAGGTATGTGCTAGGCATACAGTAAGGCGGCCACCGCGTAAAGTAAATATTGAAACTGTCATTCAAATAAATTTCTCTAACATTTGATGGTGTCGATTTATATCGAATTTTGTTTCTTTTCTGGGTTTTGTTATCTTATTCAACTTTCACAATAAGCTAAAAGCTTGTGTCGTGAAAGGGGAGTTTGCCAGCACCTGGGATCGAACTACGGACCCCCAAACCCACGAAGTTGTTCATGTGAATGGCAAATTGTATTGGATATGCGACTTTTGTTTAATATAATTTACATTCACACAAAGATGAGAGTGGAATTTCGTGAAAACGGATTCGTAAAATAGTTTTTTTTTTAAATACCAATACAAAAATGTAACACATACTTTATAGATTATTAATAATAAAACATTAAAAAAAAAAATATTAAAATATTACTTTAATTCATTTAAAATAGATGGAAATATGAAAAAAAAATGTTGGCCTAAAATAAATTGTAAACCTAAAAAAACTTGTCAGATTCTAATTGTAAAACACTAATACCAAGAGATGTGTTGTTTTGAAATCCTACTGTTACTTTATACAAAATTCATTCTGTTTTATTTTAATATTTTTTGTCACGTATAAAGTATTAAAGTATTCTTAGTTGCAAAATATCACTTAAATAAAGTTGACGATGTTGTTTTGGTAGTTCTATAATGTTGTGGACCCTTTAGATAATTTGACTGTGTATTTTTTGGCGATCTATTTGACGTGAAGTTAGCACTTCTCTCTTATGAGGTCTTAGGTTCGATTAATATAGATTAAAATAATATTCATTTTTAGTTCGAAATTAGTTCAATGTGTATGAATTGTATATACATAGTTGTAATGTTTTGTTATTTAACATCAATTTTCTGCCAAAAGAATCAACTAGAACCATTTCTGGAAAGTAAATATAATAATATATTTACGGACAAAAGTTTCTATAAAAACTGATTTATTAGTTATAAAGATGTGATTCTTATTTACATTATAGTCCCGTGAATGTGGAATGGCTATAGTCCTGAAGGCCGATGCATCTGTCCCCAAATATTGAAGTGAAAAGATTTTTCCCGGATATAGAAAATAATTTAGAATACGATAGAATTCAACATACTTCAATTTATACAATTCAAAATAATCAAAGTGATTTTGACAAAATCAAACGAAACCTATTTTCCTTCACCGGACACTGTCAAACTTAGAACTAAAATGAAAGAATAATTGTAATATTTGGACTGCTTTTGAGCTACTTTATTGTACATACAATTTGTTTATATCTCTGCCTTGAGCTCTCCAACTGAAATATGAAGTACGTGAATAGTAAATGATGTTACCTCTGATATAAAATAATTATTCGAAAACTGAGTAAGCGCTCGGAGCAAGGTCACCGTTTTATATGGAGCTTAATAGTGGACCCGATAGCAAACACAAGTTGTGCGCAGAATAACAAAATAACGAAAAGATATTTAGGGTATTCTAAATTGTGAAAAGGTTGTGTTTAATTATTTACGTGTTAATTAGTACTGGAAACACCGTTATCAAAAACCAAAATACAGATATTTAGGTACATAGGAAGTGACAGACAGAATGTGTGTATTTCCTCAGGGGTACTTTCTCTATTGTACATATGTTTGAATTTTATAATACAGGAAGAACGACTTGAACATTTTATAAGCTATTCATGGAAAAGGACCTTTGGGATACCACATAGCCTCTTTCAAATTGTTTATTCTATACAAAATATATGTAGATATCATTATTTTACGTATCATAATAGTTTATCTTTTTCATGAGTCTACCTGTATCTACAATGGTGACACTACGTATGTCAAGGAGACCTATTTATTTCTCTGATCATTATTTACTCAGAACACAAGAGGATATTCCATTTATGTATTGCAAACACCAAATGCATGTTTACTGAAAACAAATTAATTTTTAAATAATTAAAGAACACTGTTTTACTTCCACTTCGTTTCATTCAGATGTTTAAACGTTTTCGAACAGTATCTGTTCATTATCAATGGCAACGGAGTACTAAGGTCATTATAAGTACCTATCACACTTTTTTATCATCACACAACTAATACGTAGGCATCACACGGCACCCTTGAGATGGTCACGGATCATCAAACGGCGCCACATATAACATATAAATAGTCCAATTATTATTATTATTACATGGAAAAGCAATGTGTCGCAGCAGATCACTGTTATTTCTGAAAGAGAGTTTTCATTTATGTTCTCTTTAAGAGAGTAGTGAAAACAGTTATAAATTTCAACGCGGATTTGTAGTTATTTCTACGAGATAATGTAATTTTATATATAAGTCTTTAGGCGACCCTACCTGTGGATTATGTTTGCTTCTCTCAGGATCATAGGGTTTAAAACAACTTTCTCCATTCAAAGCGTATGTGCGCGAAATGAATCACCTCTTCCCAAGACATTCGTAGCGTTCTGTTGTCGTTGTCATAAGAACGATGTATTTTGTGAGAACCAGGCTGTCAGAATTCTAGTGAACGTTAGAAAAATATTTTTTTAAACACTCAGTGGATATTCTCAAAACATGACCGAACCATGACCATCGTCTCTTCTGTATAACGGAAACTACAGATCATCTTTGCCTAATCTGTTGGCACACAGTATCATCTGTGACACTGACCTAACATAAGACACTTATTTTCGAAAAGTAGTATATTTTGCTTTTGAGCCATGGTTAGGTGCTCAGATTTACAGCCATATAGGTATATGTAGAAGGATTAGGATAGTACAGGTTTTAACAGATACCACTATGACTGAAAGTCTGGACTGACTGAAAGTGAGTCCAGACACCTACCAAATTATATTATTGAAAGCCCCGCTAGCACTCCCTATGTGGATCGGTAATTTTGACCTGAGATCACCCTCTGGCGTTGTTCGGGTTTATTAAGTTTCCATCCTATTTAATTTATTATTTGATTATTTTCAACTATTTAGTGGACGTCAGCTAATACTCGTACACGTTTCGAAATATAGATAGATCTTTACCTGAAAATAAGAGTGTGCCGTCTAACAAAAACAAAAATCAGAAAAAATGGGGTTGAATTTTCGAAGACACTTTATATACCTATTTGATATTATTTTTTCAATGAGTTAATACATCTACTATTGATTTATTCGACGAAAGAGACATCTTTCGTCTTATGAAATTGTATTTTTTGGCTAATTCCACGAGCCGAAAATTGATCTCGGAGTGAGAGTAAATGAAAACTTTTCAAATTTTCCCATCCCCTTGAGCATACACATAATATGTTCAAACTAATTATCTGACTCAATTTTACTTTTACTTTTATTTATTATAAAACTCTCCATGTTAGTACGTGTATGAAAAAGAAAAATGTAAAAATCATATAAATACCTACTTGATATTGGAGCTACCTACATGGGAAATTATATAATTTTTTCCTTCTTAGTTTTAATTTGTAGCATTTATTTATTTATTTATTTATACAATATAAGGCGTTAGCCTTTTACATGTTAGCAAAAAGTGTTATTTATTATTATTTTTATCTCATGATTTAAGTTTGATACATGTTTTATTTATGTTCCTTTCTTTATTAATGTTTTGTAGAAAAATATTATATTTCATACTTGTGTTTATCTTAGCGCCATCTGTTATTAAGTAGGCGAAACAGATCATTGTATATAAAGTTCTGCCACCTACAGAACATTTTGTAAAGCACTGGATATGCTTATGTGTTTTCTCTTGTGGCGGCGCTCTACAAATATTATTCAGTATTTTCCATTACATCAGTGTTGCGGTGGTAGTTCCACAGATGTCTCAAGAATTTTCATGAAAATATTATAATGTATATTAATTTTTACTTATTGTTTGTTTCAGGTGAGTGAACTGCAATTTATCCTAGAAACTCGTAGCTTACAAGATTTACGATAACCGTAAGTATGAATTCAACCTTCATAGATAAGTTACGTTCGAGGGTTAATAATTATTATCGTGTTTTAAATTATACCCCTTTGTAATGATCACAGCTAAGTAGATGAAAATAAAACAAATAATAATACCTACCTATTTATTTATTTATTCAATTTATGGAGGATTCTATGAAACTGATGTTGTCAGATGGATAAGTTAATAAATTATTTTATTGTTTTTATTTTGTTAGTAATTGTTTATGCTTGGATTAGAAATTGGTGATTTTATAATTGTCTAATGTATTATTTGATGTAAAAGGCGCTAGGCTTTTATGTATTAATTAATTAAATTATTAAAAAAAAACCTTTTACAATTTTACATAAAAAGAAAAAGATACATTAACATATCAATGTGTAGCATGATTTATAGTGTCGAAAATCAAACAGTTAAGAAAGAATATTATAATGAGAAATAAATAATTTGGTAAAAAGTTTAATGATTATATCAACAATGTGAAATAATAATAAATAAATATTAAAAAAAAACAACATTATTATAAAATCAATTTTATGAACAATCGTTGTATTATTATATTGAAATGGTTTGACAGGATTAATAAAAATCAAACGAATTTCCGTTACAGGTTCAATTATTCTATATATTGGTGAAGGTAAAGCTTTGTTGATGACGTAATGAAAAACATGAATTGGTACTTGTAGGTACCTACCTACTTATCCATGAAATTAAATTTAAATTATTGTTACAAATGTTTGAAACAGTAAGCTTTAGTCAGAATTATTATGGTCTTGAAATTAAGTATTGTGAAATGTAATCTAACGTATTCATTTTTACTAAATTACTCCTGATTAAATGCAACCTCTAGTACTTATTATTTTAATCAAACTGAAATACAAGAATAAAATTTTCCTATATCGAAATATTTATCTAAACCTTCACGCCGTATCCCTGGTGGGGTAGGCAGAGAAAAAGCATCCCCATCGTATTCTATCCATAAATGCTTCTTTTGTTTCCTCCACATTAATTCAGTTTCTGATACACGCACGTTGACTTTTCATATTGAACACGCAAACATCCTTGAAAATTTGATCCACGTGGCCAAGCCACATAGTTCTGAGTTAATCGGTAGCCTGGAGGTAGTGTCTTGTCCTCATGCACAAGATACACGGTGCGCGGTTCGATGCCAGGTGTGAGCAAACTCTCCTTTCACGACACAAGCTTTTAGCTTTTTTTTAATTTATTTACTGTTATTAGCTTACTGTGAAAGGTGTATAAGATTGTATTTGGGTTTATAATAAAAAAAATATATCTTTGATAACATCTTGGATCTCCGCGTCTTCACAAAAATTTTCATCCAATGCTTTTATGTACTTATTATAAAAAAAAAAAAACAATTTGGTTGTTAAGATACATTTTTGTGAAAAAAGTACGTGTCAGCAAAGATTACAACCATCGCACAGTGCTCTTTATCCCTGAACATTTCTTCGATAACCTAGATTCTCGTGTAATATTGTGTATCGTACACTCTACCGTAGGTTTTAACCCCCTATATCTCCCTCTTTTATTGCTGCCATATCCCACTCCCGGAGTACACACACACGAACACCTTCCAACCAAAGCTCTATTCTTCACGTCTATGTAGATACGTAAAGTAATAATTCTATCAGTTTGTAATACTGAAACACTTCAATCAAATGTCACATTGACAAACGTACATATTGTAGAATTGCATTTGAATATTATCAACCTTTTAACATTTCTAGACTATTCCGTCAAACTTTATTGCATAGACTAGATATTAAAACAAAAATTGGTAATGCGGCAAAAATAATTACCTTAATATCAGTTTTGAATAAATGTTGGTTGAAAAAGATACACTTTAAACTTTCCGGTTGTACATACATTTTTTAAAAAATATTTCTGTTGATACAAAATGTATCATTAATTGATATATTACAAGTGATTTTTTTAAACAATGGTCCAACCAATCTTTTGCTTGTTCAGAAATTTGAAGATTTATAATAGGTTGTAATGTGGCTTTAAAAGGCAGGTATTAGGACATTTAATTTATTTTATTCAACGATGAAGTTTGCCATCCATTCTGAATGCCTTATATTTTTGTTGGCACAAAATGAATGGCTCGCATGTTTGTAACACTGACTAGTCTGCTGGCTACCTCACTTGTGGGATTAAATTAACTAGACCTTTTTCGTAGATCGTTTTACACAAGATGAAAATTCAAATGACAAATATTTTTTGCTAAGCATGTTAGAACACAGTTTTATATTGAAATTATAGAACCCACTTTTTGTAGGTCTGACATTTCCGGTAATGCTGTCTGGTGTAAATATCTCGCACTTTTGTATTATACTGCACCCCCTAATGTAAGGTGAACCTCGCTCACTTACTGTGTACACCTCACACTACACGTGGTCACCCACAAGTTCTCACATTTAGTATTTTTGCCTACTACGCTTGGCACCCTTGATATTTATGAACCAAGACTAGAATCAATTCTTATTATACCTTCTTATTACCTGCGCTATCTAATGTGAATCTATGAGGGTAGTTAGTTGAGGTTCTATAATGTTTCACGTTTAACAGATACGTTTGCATAAACACGATTAACTAGTTTTAGAAAACATCAAATTCTCAAAATCTTCAAAGTTACCATTTCTAAGCAGTACGTGCTTTTTGGAATTGGTGCGAATTGCGAATTGGTCTCCCACACTTCTCCTTAAGTTTCCGAGTGTCCTGTAAAAGGCAGGTGTTGTACATCTTAAGTTCGGCGATGAGGTTTGCCACCCATCCTGAATATCTTGATTTTATGTTGGCTCGGAGAGGGCGGCTTGCAAGTTCCTTGCATGCAGCTGGTCTGCTGGCTACTCCACTTGTGGGATATGCCGTGATGGTATAGTAGTAGTATAGTAGCTTATATAGGACTATGAACTGAATTGCCATGATCAACAGCTTTCCCTTTTTTTGGTATTTTGGCTGTTGTGTAGGCCATTAAATTTCTAAGAGCCCTTATTGCCTTCTGTACCTTATTGCACACTTTCTATACTTACATATTTACAACTCATTACTTGGTAATTGTTAATTATTATGACAAGATAGATCATGTTCTTCACTGGTTTTAATATTTACTCCTTCTAAGTTGAAAAATAACCGGATAATAAAAAAAAATCGGAGTATATTTTCCTCTCTCCTTTGGTTGCTACCTCTGTTAATATATATTTCTTTAACATTTCTAAAATAAAATATTATTGATGATATTCAAACTATGTATTATATAAACCGTTTATTAGTATCAAATATAAACGTTTAATATTTTTAGAATAATATCACTCTACAATAAAAAGTTTGAACAATAATTTTAATATTCCAATGAATAGTTCTTTCAGAGCATGCCTAAATAAAAATATTCGCACGTGTATCATTTTATATATGCAACTTAGATAAGTAGTAAGTCTATTGGTTTCTAATTAAATATTTAAGAATCAAAATAATTAAGTGATTTAAGAATTAAAATAATTCGACGATTTAATAATTAAAATAAATGAAAGATCTCACCTAAATAATAAGTGATAAATAGTTGTTGGTGGGTAAATGTTTTAATATTTATATTTTTTTTTGGTAAACTTAACATAATAATAATCAATTTATTCATGCATCGTGTGACGAGTCTCATTTGAGAAACACCCCTGCGCATGCCCCGATAAATCGACCCCCTTATACTCAACTTGTATTGCGGCCTCACTGGGTGCACTTCATTCAATACAAAATACGCTGCCTAATGTTAACAAATCGACAACCTTGTAAAAAATACTTATTTGCTAGGCAAATTTATCTCACCGTCTCATCAAATTTACTCTTCTTGGTTGTTTATTCACCACTACTGAAATTTTGTTTGATGAGGCTCAAGCTCCAGTTTTTGATAAAGAAATTGACTTCAAGTTGGTGATTATAATAATTTTAAATTAACGATTTTTTAAAATCGTGGGCGTTTCTGGTATAACTTTGGACTTCTAAATGAACTGTATCAATATTTTTTATTTTTGTTAGATTTATTTTATTTCTTCAACTCGGCAATGAGATGTGTCACCCATACAAAACCTCTTATTCATTTTTGTCAACAACAGGATAACCTGCATTTTTAATTCCGTACGGTGAATCCTACGATTACCCCACTTGGTTGATATACCGTAATGTTCTATACACATATAATTTGAGTTTGTGGATAAACGGACAGCACAGATAAAAAAAAAACGTTCTGAAGCGAGTAAAAAATAGGTGTATGTCATAAAATGACTAAAAAATATTTTTTTATAAGTCTCAATTCGTTGAACTCGATGACATAGATTTTTAATGTCAAAATAAACAGTTGCCAGTAGGTACTTTCAAAGTAAGTTCATATCAATATGAGCAAACATGTTCATCTAATGAATATGTTTATTAATATTTAATTGAAACTAAATCAATTTTGCTTGACGATCGATTGAGTAGGATATTGGAGATACGTCGACACTGTTATGTTGTTCATTTTGGTTGAATTAAATGATATCTATTATCATTTATTGAAGTGGGTTTAATTCTATTTTGTATATGTTAATTATCTTAATTAAACGGATCGACATGTATATATGTATATGTGTGATTTCTATTCATGTTTTTATTCTGCGATAACTTCAATACTTTATAGATAAATTTTGTCGTTTTAAATTATTTTGTTTGGGTACCGAATGCTTTTGTTGTGAATGCTAAACTTTTTTTTTTAATTAAAATATATATTTGGATTTTGAAACAAACCCAAATACAGCCATATACAGCTTTCACAGTAAGCTAAAAGCTTGTGTCGTATAAGGGGAGTTTGGCGGCACCTGGGATCGAACCGCGAATTCCTTGTTTACGAGACCGAGACTCTACCCCCAGGCTAACGACGAACTGTAGGTATTATATAATTATAATAATCTATCTATCTATTCCCCCACGCCCTATCCCAAGTGGGGTAGGCAGAGAGAACGGAACGCCATATTGATCTGTCCTCACATACTTCTTTTGCTTCTTCTACTGTCATACAATTTCTCATGCAAGCACGTCGATTTCCATCCTGTTGGTAGGTACTCTGCAATGATATATTGTTTTTATTTTTTATCTTAAAAAAACAATAATGTTGTCCGTTTTGACACTTATGTATGCAGGTGAAACTTAGACGTGGTTAAATAAGGATAAAAGTTAAATAAATCCTGTGAAAAGAATAGTTGGTAAAACGTTGCGATATATAGTGAAGAAAGAGGATGAGGATAGGGTACGAGAAGAGTGTTGTAGATAGAATGTGTGTAAATAAGATACGATGGTTTGGACATTTTTAGAACGCAAGACTAAATAATAATAAAGAGGAGGTGTTCATCTGAAAGGGTATGTGAAGAAGCCCGAACGTCCAAGAACCATTTGGCTTGGTCACGTGGATCAAACGATGAGTAAGAGAAATCAGCTTGCATGTATGAGAAACTGGATGAATGTGGAGGAGCGAATGAAGCATATAAGCTTAGATCTATATGAAGTTCCATTCTCTCTATATACCCCTCCTGAGACCCCGTGAGGGTACAAATAGATAGATATTCGTTTTGAAATAAGGTTACGGAACACAATATATTATGTAACTTAGCATACTGTATATTATTATTTTTTTACTTGAATAGAGCTTTGGTAAGTACTTTCTCCAGAGAGATAATTCTTACTTACTTTTTTCAGTTCCTCCGTCTTTTATAATTTCATTCTTCTAAAGAACAGACTCCATATGTGTCTTTGCCAGTTTCGTGATGTATTCTTCATACCGTTTTTTATACTGTTCTTTTGAGATGAGTGACAGGTTGTCTAGTGAAATCTTTTCATTACATGTTTTCAAAGAAACTGTCTTTTACCTCATTCTGAAAATATATTATTTAAGTTATTTTTAGGTTTTTCTTATGTTGTATCGTTTTATTTTTAATGTTAATCAAAAAAAGTAATTACCGCTGTGTTTCATGATTAACAAAGATTACAGAGATATACATAAGTGCTACATATATTATACTCCTTACCTTCATACCGTATTCTAAATACTTTTTCGTTTTCTCCTTATTCATGAAATATTTCATATCTTGTACAAGGTGATTTCTTTTATTCAATACGCGACCGTAATCGAGAATATGATCCATGTTGTCACAACATTTAGACCTTGAACAATTTTTTTTCAAATATTATTTTCCTTGAGGTAAATTTGAATTCTTATATTAAGTTATATTACACAATTTTTATAATACCTTTTTTATCCTCAAAATTGAGCAGAGCTCGTGCTTCGAGGGACTATAGGGTTTTTACTAATATTGAACAAACTCAAATAAACTTATCAATATAAAATATCACACACATCAAACAGTTTACCATACCTATACAAAATAAATATAAATTAAAAAACAGCAACAAACTTACTATCGACGACATAATCATTTCACCTCATGTTCCTATACATTATTTTCTTACTGAATTGCCTTCTTTATATTCAGTTTAAAAATACTTAAATTTAGTCTCGTTTTTCAAACCATTGTACCATCAATATTATTATTCTTATACATCATTCATTTTCACGTGTTTTCAACCTTCGTAACAAATTTACACGCGTTATCTCCACAACATTTGTTTCCATCTGCTTATTCACTTGATATTGTCATTTCTTGCGCTAAACAAATTAGATCAAAGTAACACATTAATCACGTGGACAGATGTGTACTGTATAATTATTATCTTTAGGTAGGTAGGTATATTGTATTTTCATATGTAATACAAAACATCTCAGTAATTAGTTTGAATTCAATAATACTATGATGGACGAATCTTTATTTGATTACAATGTTCATATCGGAGCTCCATCTCGATAACGTCGATGTCTTAATAATATTATTAGATTAGACCATACTCCAAGGCACAGTTGAGCACGATGATAATAATATGCCGCCACTCGGCATTGCCTGTGTACGTTTTGTACATAATAGATAAGCCTTTGTCCCATGTCAGGAGACCAATTATCCTCATCCATCCTCTCTTAATATCATTAACTTGACACTAACCCCATCGTATCGTCACGAACCGATCAAAATCATTATTACAAGACCATTATTATTACTTATGCTACCACTAACTTATATCATCTATGTATCTATTTACATAAACAAGAGTTTTGTAGACCCTGTACCTACATATGAGTACATCTCCATTCTTCAAATAACGACATTAATTATCCTTACGACCCAAATGGTTATTATAATTCAAATGCTTCTTAATGAAATAATGTTTTTTTAGTTTTTTCTTATTTATTTCAATCTTTACATCGCTTTATTTTGACAAATTTATGCTTGCTTATAAGTATATATATATATATATGAGATGAATGTTTTACTCCATTTCACTGCGTACAGTCTGGCAGAGACTTGGCTCTTGCCTTTGCATACGGGACGAGGCACGGCTTGTCACCAAAACATGCAGATTGGATTCGTCGAAAAGGTGTTGTGTTTCAACATTGTGATCATTGTGTATCATCAGGACCATCTCGCAGAATGGCCGACACA
>CANPUW010000113.1:0-15934 GCA_947579605.1 Athripsodes cinereus
TACATCAGGCTATCTTTGCGGGCTCCTTTCATAAAACATTCTAACTAAGTCCGGTAGTGTTACTTTTATGCCTCCATACTACCACTTCCTTTCATATGACTTCCCTTATGGGTTCCGTTCTGTATATTATACTTTCATATATTACACTTTCAAGCATCCTACACTGTTGCCAAACTATGGGACTCCGGATTGTCTTTTGTATGTAAATTATCATAATTGTATATATACATTGTAGTATAATTATTAGCTGAGTTAAGTAAATCATCAGACATTTGAAAATATTGTCGGGACTAGACCAGAAAAGCGCGCGAAATTCAAATGACTGCACAATAAACAAAAAACTGTTTATTCCTCAAACTTTTGTCTACCTACCAAGACTTTTTTTAAATGCTAGTTTTTTTTTGTAAATAAGCAAAAATTTAGCAATTTAGTAAATGAGTAAAAGTAAAAGTCTGATTTTTACCTTTAAATAGATTATTTTGTCAATTGTAATTTGTTATTTTAATAAATTTGGTTATTATAATAGAAATATAATTACGAAAAAAGTCATTTATTATTTCCTTGACATCTAAATACATTTTGATTGGGTTGGGCATTTGTTGTACTGAAATTTTGATTTCTTTGTTATTCAATAGCAATTAGTTTAGCATTTCGCTTCACCATAAGATATCAGATACATAAAATTCTTGTGTCTCGGTGTTTGATATCACACTCCTCCGAAACGGCTGAAACGATTTTGATGAAATTTTATGTGCTTATCGGGTATGTCTGACAATCGGCCAACATCTATTTTGCGTACCCCCAAAAGTTAAGGATGATACACCCCGATTTTTACTATTTTATTTTTTGGACAATTTTTTTTTATTGTGAGGCTTTAAAAATATATACAGCCCTAAATTTCCACTCTTCTGCCATCAATTCCTATTTTTAATAGTGACATTAGTAATCTAGAAATAATGTCTATGGCAAAACAACGTTTATCGGGTCAGCTAGTTTAAATATAATATTCCTATGACATTTAAAAGGAAATATAAAATATTTTACGTAACTGGAAAAAAATCTAGGTATTTGTAATGCAGTACACATTTCGATTAAACAATAATATCTAGAGATTGTTACAGTATTTTTATGAAATAAAGTGGAATATTATCATGATTATAATCATAAAAAAATAGATATTATCAATTTTAATTAAATATAAAAGATACGATACGAAAAAAATAATTTTATCAAATTAATTAAAAATAGTAATTCCTATAAAAATTAATTTAGTGCCAACTTATTAATAAAAAGAATGAATAACCAACAATCAGATGCAAATTTGAAAAGGTTGACACGCAAAAAACCATTACATTTGGAGAGAGATGGATTTTATTTGTGTTTGTGAGATGATGATATTAAAATAATAATAATTATGTTAAATTTTTTTGCAGTCCATATAACGAATATAATATTTTATAAGAAATTCTGCTTATTGATAAAAAATTACATGGAATCTAATATATAAAATGAAGTCATGTGAGTTACACCATTTATAACTCAATAATGGCTGTATCGATATGAATGGTCTCTGATTTGTTGGATTCTTCTCAGAAAAATTATGAAGAAAATTATTTACGCCCTACATTTTTAATTTCAAAACTAAAAACAATATGGAGAATTATGGCGTTGTTAGCGCTTCTACGTCACCTGTTGCATTGTGCTAAAATAATCCTTATATTCTGCTATATTAAGAATCAAATTACTATAATCAATATGAACAAAATGTGTAAAACTGGTGTAGGTACTAATATTTGTTTACTATAATTATTCTACTAATATTTATGTGTCGATATATCTGTCACATAAATGTGGACGTGCACAGATTATATTTGAAATTGTATTTTATTATTGCAGATGGAAATTTATTATTACGTAAACCAAAAATTGTGCTATTGAAGATGAAAATAAGAATGTGTTCATGTAGTTCTGATGCAAGATTGTGTAGTGTTTTTGCAGATTGACACTACCGTCATACTGCCTAAGCGTGTCAAATAGCTTATTTATTTACGGCATACATTTTTAATTTCAATAAAAACTGCAGTATGGAGAATTATACAAAATCAACGAAAATGTTTTTTTTTATAAATTGGCCTCTTTATAGAATAATTTTTGTATACATTTTCAAATTAGAATCGTTATCCATACAATTTAACACCTGTGTTTCTGAAATTTCAATTAAAAAAAAATCATGGATAAGAATATTTATAAATTTAAAATGAATAGTTATCTACCTAAAAAATAAATTAGTACCTACATACATTACGTACAGCAGATAATAAACAAATCTCAGTTAAGCATAATTGTTCAACATAAATGAATTTTTATTTTTTTACACTATACCAGTGATTCCCAAAGTGGTCCTGGTGGATCTCTAAGGGTTCACGGAGACTCGACGGGGGTCTACGTTGGCGTGACTAAAAAATGGGGATGGTTCACGAGTCGTAAGCGGAGGTCCACGAATCCATAGTTAAAGTATCGGATATTCGCCAAAAGTACCAGATACTAAATGATTCGAGTACATAAATAATGCTTCTTTAAGAAAACCGAGAAGTTACTGAAATATTTCAAATTCCTATACCATTTTGAAAATTCGATGACGGGGGGGGGGAGGGGAAGTAGAAATTTAAACACGTAATATTTTTTAGGTATCCGGTATTGACATAAACAATAGTCGGTACAAATACCAGTTACATTGTAGAAAAGGAAATGTGAGAAAATATTCTGGAAGAAAACCGAAGAATTTTTGAAATATTTCAAACTCCTATACCATCTCGAAAATTTAGCGACGGGGGGGGGGGGTAGAAATGCATGGGGTCCATCAGAACCAGCAAAATTTTGAAAGTGATCTATGAGAAAAAAGGTTTGGGAACCTCTGCACTATACAATGACACACTTGGACAATTACGGGAGTTTGTAAAGAGATTAAAAATATTAATCATTCATTGAATCTTCAGCTATAAGAAGTTCGCTGGGTCAGCTAGTAATTGAATATTGAGAAATGTAAAATCGAGATATTGAGAAATATAGAGAATTGAATATTGAGAGTAATTGAATATTGAGAAATGTAAAATCGAGATATTGAGAAATAAAAATGAGAAATGTAAAATCGAATACTTCCGAGATAAAGAGTTTTTTTTTATTTTTTATACTTGCCATAGGGTACCAATCTACGTTCCTCTTTATTCTACTTAGTCGAATAGCTCATCTCTTCTCAAACCGTGGGGATGCATATCATACCCTGTCTTTGTTCCATGATAAATTTATTATCATTATTTTTAAAGCAACATTTTTTATACCACTTCGATTTACTTTAATAATATCTTGACCAAAATTTTTGTCAATTTTATACTTAATTTCATAATATTACTAGTTGACCCAGCGAACTTCGTACCGCCTAACAATCAATGATCAATGAGTGATTAATATTATTTTTAATCTCTTTACAAACTCCCGAGGTTCCTAAACATTTTTTCTCATAGACTACTTTCAAAGATTTGCTGGTTCCGGTGGACCCCCTCTATTTCTACCCTCCCCCGTCGCTAAATTTTCGAAATGGTATAGGAATTTAAAATAATCCAAAAACTCCTCGGTTTCCTTACAGAATATTTTCTCACAGTAGGTACCTTTTTCTACAGTATACCGGGTATTTGTACCGACTATTGTTTATGTCAATATCTGGTGTTTTTACCGAATATCCGATACTTTAACTATGTATGGATTCGTGGACCCCCACTTACGACTCGTGCACCCCCATTTTTAGTCACGCCATCGAAGACCCCCGTGGATCTCTGGGGATCCACCTGGACCACTTTGGAAATCACTGGTAAAGTGTTAAAAAAATAAAATTCACTTATGTTTAACAATTATATTTTACTCAAATTTGTTTGTAAATTATCTGCTGTACGTAATATAATATGTAGGTACTAATTTATTTTTTTAGGTTGAAATCTACTCATTCATTTTAAATTTATACAAAATCTTTCCATGATTTTTTCAAAATTGAAATTTCAGAACCACAGATGTTAAATTGTATGGAAAAGGATTCTAATTTGAAAATGTATTCAAAAATCATTCTATTAATAGGCCAATCTATGAAAAATCTTCATCGTTGATTTTGTATAATTATCCATATTGTTTGTGTGACAGCGGAACTGTCATACAAACGACATTTTCATACAAAAATACAATCCAAATTTCCGATGATTCCGTTAGATTTTCCAAAAAATTTCTTTCATATAAACAGTCTCCTGATAATTAAGAACACAACAGAAAAACAATAAGCCAAGTTGGGTTCAGCCGTTCTCATGTTAT
Organism: Athripsodes cinereus; assembly: GCA_947579605.1. Lineage (NCBI taxonomy): Eukaryota > Metazoa > Arthropoda > Insecta > Trichoptera > Leptoceridae > Athripsodes > Athripsodes cinereus. The sequence continues at coordinate 4,354 of CANPUW010000113.1, forward strand.
GAAGTGACATACATGGTCAATCCATTTTTATTTATAAGATAACTGATTAATGTTAAACTGTTTGTTCAACTTCGGGTTTTTTACTATTCTAATTGATTTCTGTCTTTTTCTGTCTTACCGAAATGCCCTAGAAATCTACCGATTTTTACCATTTGTCGGCTGGTAAGTATAATCGGTAGATAAGTACCGGGTATTCAGTAAAAGTACCGGATACTCATGGATTCGAGCAAATATTCTTTAAGAAAACCGAGGAGTTTTTGAAATAATCCAAATTCCTATACCATTTTCAAAATTTGGCGACGGGGGGTAGAAAATTCGTGAAAAGAAAAGTACCCGATATTGATCATCGTCGGTACAAATACCCCATATACCGATTTTGGGTACAAAATATACCATTTATACCGATTTTAGCGGATAGTTCTACCGATATTGGACAATGTCGTTCGAGAACACTGCATTCATGAATAAATAGATCGCATTGATTGATATTTCCCGCACGGTGCTAGTCCCCCGAGGAGACGTTTATTTTGCTATTATTATTAAGTACCTACTTATGCACTTAATTATTTTTTTCGATTTATTAATGCTTTGTTTATATTAAAAGTTTGAAGTTACATTTAAGCATTTGATGCATTCTTATTTTCATGGAACGAGACACGCGATATCTTATTATATTGAAAAAAATTGATACCTACTCAGGCTCAAAAAAGTTCGCCAGCCCTGACTTATTAAAGTCCGTAGGTAAATGCACCTCATCAGTAGAAACAAAAAAATTATACTTTTACTCTTATACGACACATAGTTTAACATTCAATGAAACTTGTGCGCGGTAGAGCTATTATGTAGCTGGGCCATAAAATCATAATAGAAACAGTCTATATAGTATATACCTTATGCGTCTGAGTAATTATCACTTTTTTCTATTGCGTATTTATTTCAAATTGAATTTAAACTGTGATAGGTTCTGAAATTATATTTCTCAATAACACCGACAGGTAGAGGAAAATCTATACTACACGCTCGCGTAAAAAACTTGAAAACGACCATATGTATGACATTGCCTTTATTTATTTCTTTATGCAATAAACGGCTGAAACAGCCTTTACAAATATAATAAAAAATAAAAAAACAGTGAAGTCAAAACAATGCATATCAGATAATGAAAACAATATAAAAATAACATATTACCAAATAATTTTAATAAGGTAAGTACAAGTAACAACGGTTCTAAACAAAAGCATATAAACATTAATATCCAGGAGATAAATACAGAAGTCAGGATATTGATGACAGCCTTCAAATAAATTACATTTAATGCGTCAGACACCGAATATTATGTTACAAGTAATATCACGCCAACCTTGGGACTTGCGTATTGCGACATTGCCAAATCTTCGGAATGCTTAAAGATATAAAAGTAAATAAAATATACATTGCGGACGCCGTAATATCGTGTGTATGAAAATGATATACGCAAAAAATATACACCCCGTATATAAGGGGGCGCCTCTTCAGAAAAATGTTCGAACCCTCAATATACGAAAATCGTATATCATTTTCAAAAATCCGTCTTGGGGAGTCCCTCTAAAAATAGCAAAAACTATATTAGCACTGTATAGGGGGTGGTTTAACGTTGTAAAAATTAGAGCGTCCATATACGGACGCCCTAATTCAAAAGACGCTCTAATGATAGCAAATCAACAATGTATGGGGCCCGTAAAGGTAGTGGGATGTATATATATATATATATATATATATATATATGTTATTGAATAGTTTTTCGCGACGAGGTATATATGTTTTAGATTTATGTTTTGCGGTTACATCGCGTAATTTGTTTTTCGAACAAGTTTTCGGAGTTGCTTGGAACTCCATCATCAGGTTCTGCAGTAGACACTTACGTCACGGATAACGGGTCAGTGTTTACCGGTCAGTGTTTACGGGTCAGTGTAAACACTGACCCGTTATCTGTGACGTACGTGTCTACTGCAGAACCTGATGATGGAGTTCCAAGCAACTCCGAAATCTTGTTCGAAAAACAAATTACGCGATGTAACTGCAAAACATAACTCTAAAACATATATATATATATATATATATCAGTGGCGGGACTAGACTTTTTGTATTGGGCATGCTGTTTGTGTACAGTAGCCTCTTTTACAATATACCATTTTAATGACACCAACATTTGAAAAAGATAAATATCACGCGGTTGGTGTAGGTAGAATTTATTATAATATATTAGAAAATAATTATTGTTGGCCAAAAACTTAACTATTTTTCTTTCCACAATAATCCAGATAGTCTGGATGACCTCTTTTACAATAAACCATTTTAATGACAACAACATTTGAACAAAAGAAATATTAAAGGATGAAAAAGGTGTCTCAATTGACGCAGGATCACTCTAAGTGGGGAGGTTACCCTATACCAACTCGGAACTCCCAAAATAAAGCGATAAAGGGCGATAGTCCCCAGTCTTAGTGAAGAAACAAAAACTCAAATATGAAATATATTTATTAAATATAATCGATAATATTCAACATTTTCAGCAACAAATAACTGAAAATACTTAAGTGATAAAGCTATTCTGAATATAATTTAATTCTTTTCTTAAGGCAAGGAACCCGATATCGAGCTAATTATTGTACTTAAGAGCCCTTGATAGGTAGGGAACTCGAAATTGTCACATGATTTTACGCAACCATTTTTCAACATTGATTATTAATTAATTGCAATATTTTCGTGATCTAGATGATATTTTTACTGTTTGTTTTTGAAAATATCAAAATTTGAACATATTTTAATGTATTTTTAATAATAATAAAAAAAATAACCGAGAGATTCATGTAGAAATTATCGATTGAAAAACACCTTCCGAAATTTCATCACGACTAGCAGAGGTATTTTAAGACAATCATCTTAGAGGTTACATAAATGATGAAGTAAATTTAGCTCCAAGGATGCTTTAGAAAAATCCTATTTTTCTTAAATTTGGGTAATATTTAGCCGTATTTTTTTTAATATGCGAAAAAAATGGGATTTGTGACGTGCACATAAGAAAATATAATTTTTAGTTCGTCAAGTTCGAATAAGGAAAACATATTTAAAACAATTTTAATTGAATAATTTATCATATGACTATAATAGCGTGATGTATTATTTATATTGAGAAATTTTCATTTTAAATTTTCCGCTTGCGGGAAAGTTTTTTTGAAAAATTCCGTAGAACTCTAAATTCGGTTTTAGTTCGGCCAGCCGAGCCAAAGAGTCGGCACGCTGTTGAATTTGCGTCTGATTATTTTTTTTAAATTATTAAAAAATAGAGATGGTTTTATGCTTGAAACTACATAATTACAGCACTAGATTACTTGATTTTTACCAAGGAAACATATTTTTATATGTGTCATCAAGTAATCCCTATATAAATGTTTTTTTTTTCATTAAAAAAAAAACATTATAACTTAATATACCTAAAAAATATTTATTTCCATGTCTGTCAAAATGCGAATCGACGAATACGAGAATGAGTGTTCAGTACTATAGATGAGGAGTTCACAAGTAAAGGCACACCGATCCATTTTTCACAAATATTTAACTATGAATGAAGTAAAATAAATCAGTGAAGTTGATATTTTCAACCGACGGTTCTCGGTGGAAATTCATGTTGAATTACTTACAAATAAATCACTTATTTATATTATATCCACTGTGACTTTTAATCAATAAAAAGTCACAGTTTAAACACTATCTACAAATAAGTGTTTTATATAATTAATTCAAATAAATTAGTATTTTTTTATTTTTAATTTAATGTTGGTGAACTTGTTTGTGTAGGTACTTAATAAAACTGTAGATTGACCTCAGCATATCCGCCTATTTCTCTTTTTGCTTATTAGTTGCAACATATTTCTTTTCTAATGATAAACGCAAAGTGCCAGCTAATATCCAATTATTAAAAGATGAATACAGAAAATATGCTCTTAACACTAAATTACAGTTCGTATACCTTACAAAGACTATGATAAAATAATACAAATACATAGAAATATATCCGGTATCAGGGATCTAAATTGCTGCCGGTACCTACTCTGCAAAGAATTCACCAAATTTATTTAGGTATGCTGTTTTCTTAGTTTCAATGTTCTAGAGTTGATGTAGGTAACTTTGTGTATGAACTCCTCAGAATGACATTCACCGATGTCAATATTGTTGTCATAGCAACATTTTGTTATTTTTGTGAGTATTAGTATTAAATCAGAAATATACTAAATACACTGATTTATAGTTTTATTTTAATTTTTTCATTATTTAAAATGACGAAAGAGTCATTACGAATGTTAAGAAAAAATAAATTAGCTACATATTATTCACATGATCAATATGAGTGAGTATATTATAATGTTTTGATTTATATTATATTGTTTTTGACATATTTTTTTTGTAACGTAACCTTTCCTAAAGTAATTATTAAAAATAAAATATTTTAATACGCGTGTGTAAGCAAACAATGTTTCTGATAGAATAAATTAATAAATTCTTTATGTTTTATACTTTCCAGATTATTAGATGATTAGATGATTAGTGACATTAAAACGGTGATGGAGAATTACCCATCCTGAATGTCTTAATTTTATATTGGCACGGAGAAGACAGCTTTCATGTTTTATATGCAGCTGGTCTGCTGGCTACCCCACTTGAGGGATATGCCGTGATGGTATAGTAGTAATTACTAAGACTTGACTTATCATTTGCAAATGTAAGTACATAGTTCTTAACTGATATCCTGATATTTAGGTATATAGTAAAATCAGCACGTATTATCTTATTTTCATGTTACTATTTCAAATAAGCTGATATATGAATACACGCAACATGTCTGAATCTCGGATACATATGTATGTTTTAAAACAAGCTTTGGTACAATTATTATTATTTTATTTTATGTATTTATTCATGATGCCATTCACTAGTTTGCGAATGATTTAAGTATTCCATAAATGTACTAAGTAATAATATAAAATTAGTTTGTGAATCAATAGTGAGAAAATGGTTTAATGTAAAAATAGATCTCAGCATGCATTTGATTTTTAGATTATTATGAGTATTCGAAGTTTTCTAAATATGCATATTATATATTTACATATTTGCAGAAACCACTTTGCATGTATGGTTACTATGGAAACATATAATATTTATATTTTGACATTCCATTTCCACGTGAAATTTTAGCACAAAGACATTGTACTTTAATAAGACTGTGCATTATTGGCCGGTTTCAATAATCTATCTATCCGCTCCTGTCGATTGAAATCTATTGTGTTCTTTATTTTGAATCATACATTTTAATCGATAGTCACGGATAGATAGGTTATTGAAACCGGCCATAAGACATGATTACACATTAAATCACTTTATTGCTATAATTTTGTTTTATTTCGATGATGAAAAAATACTCTGCAAATATATGGACAGATTGTAAATTTATCCTTGGATTATGATGACTCAAATCTTTTTTTGTGATACTAAAGATGCATGTGGTCCATGGCATCATGTCTCTCCAAATCCCGGCCTTTTTGTTGTTTGCAATTTAATGGTGGAGTCAAAAATAATAAACAAGGAAAAAACATATTAAATATTCTTTTATACTTTTGCAGCACTGGTGCCACAGTCGCCGTTTCTTAAGGCAGCCATCATTGTCACTTAATTTGACGTCCCAGAAGAAAGAATAAATTATGGTCAACTCAATGCAGGATGGTGCAACAAATTATGGATAAACTCAAATATACCTACTTTACGTTTACTTTTTAAGGTGTATAATATAAATTATATAATTGTTGCAGAATAAAACTGAGTATTATTAAAAAAAAAGTATTTGAGTACTTTATTGGAAATATACCCACTTATACGCCCACATATATGTACATACAACAAGGTAGACATGTAAAGCTAATAAGCTTTTTTATGACCAATGATTTGATGAATCTATCTATACCCTCACGCCACATCCCATGTGGAGTAAGCAGAGAGACAGGAACGCCAATTAAGTAAACACCTACCATTATCCAGCAAAAATAATAATAGTCTACCTACCTACGTGTTTGCTATATTTATGTATAGGTATATGTAGGCCAATTTATAACTCTTGGGGCATGAATGCTCTCTCGCAGGTGGGCCTTGGTGACCTCTGGTGCATCAATTGCATTATACATGCCGTTTTTTCAATGGAGTGCACAATCTTGTTAAAAATTATGTCTTTGTACGCAATGATTTTTGTGTCATTTGGTGTCATAGATAATGAGTGAAATATATGTACATCACGTACGTCGCATTTTTTATCTCCTTTTTCACTTACCGCAAAAAGAGAGACAGTGATTTTTTAATGTTCGTAGTTTTTCGGACATAATATTAACTATATTTACGTGTGTTAGTGACCAAGTGGTGTATAGATAATGAGTGAAATATACTTCATTTCTTTATCTCCCTTTTCACTTACCGCAAAAAGAGAGACAGTATTTTTTTAATGCTTCGTAGTTTATTGGTTCGTACGTAGTTTAAAAGTTAAAATTTGGAGTAAACACCTGTTTTTAGGCAATTGTAGCTTATAGTCGAACGATTTCAAATTAAATTCTGGCTGTGAAGTCCTGTTAATACCTTACCTATCTTGAAACGAGTAAATTTAAAAAAAAAATAACAAAACAGGGAATGATATTTTTTTACAGTGCAATACAAAGATATTCTTTAAATTTACATAACACACATTTACACCCACTCAAGTGTGTCATTTTGAACTTATAATTACGAATATGCGAAAACACATCAAAATTTAGAAGTAGGTATGTGGATTAAAGAATAATATCTAGAGACTGTTACAGTATTTATATGAAATAAAGCGGAATGTTATCATAATTATAATCATAAAATTATATACCGAACAAACCTATAGTAAATATTGAGTCATAATGTTTATTGAAAAATAATATTAAACTTAAAGACGAACTTACGTTTCGGGGAAATCGAATCGAAATTGAATGAAATTGAACTCTTATATCATATCGCATTAACATGAAGTGGTATCTCAATAAACACACTTCATTTAACCGGTATTGGATTAATTTACGCAAAACACAACTTCAATTCATTAAAGATAATTATTAAAAATGACTCGACCGAAGCCAATAATACACACATAATATTATTGAATCTGGCGTGCAAATGTATTGTACCACTACACTTGCATATACACTATGTCGTGGTTTCGCTTTTCACAGAAGAAAAACTCGTTGAAACCATTGACATTGACAACGAAATAAATAAATAAATTTCTAATCTAGACGAGCAAATAAATACGTATTTTTATTCGAGTTGGAAGTACGTAAACTAAAAGAATCAAGGTTATCCAATCTATGCAAATTAATAAATTTCTTTTCGCAATTCCATCTTTATAATATTCCGATTAAAAATTAATAATACGAAATACTTTCATATCTGCTACCTACTTATAAAATTCATGAATAATAATATTCGTTGTATGTTAAGATGTCACTCGTACATATATTATATGTACTCGCTAGTTTACCCAAATCACTTCACGCTTTATGTCATTAAAATTATTTCAGACGCTTAACACGAAAACCCGTCAGAAGTGTCGATCGCTTAACTTTTCAAATTTCATTTTTTTAAAGATTTTGGCACATGATACATCTAGTTAAAAAAAAAAAAATACGTAAAGACCCTTTTTACGTTGTGTTTACGAAAGAAAATTTTATCAGTGAAAACAAACAGTATTTTCTATTCAGAACACATAGAAGCATATTTTTTATAACAATCAAAAATAAATCTCTGTTGTGTATAAAGGTTAGTAATAATAAATTATTTTCTTTTACACCCGGCGTTAGAGAGTATAAAAGACTTACCTTATTGCTGAAAATCTACAAAGAAAACAACACACAATAACAACCAAGTATAAATGTCGAATTTTTTTATACACAACAGAACCCCAAGTTATTATTGGTTAGAAACAGTCAATGAAATAAATTTCATCAAATTTATGATTCAACGTTATTGAAAGTTTATTTCTGTAATTATATTATAATTTAGTTTTGGATGCGTTTTTATTTATAAAAGACACATGATTTCATACATAACTAGAATCTGTCTACGGCACCAGAGGCGTATCGAGATCAAATATTTTACTGAACCAAAATTTTACAAAATTCAATCACTGACTATTTTTGTTAATTTAACAATAAAATCTTGTTTTGTTATTTGAAATTGGCCCCTGCCACGCCAATTCCGATCTGAACACAGCCTTTCATTCACTATTGTCAGCCTCATTAGTATACAATATGATAAATTAAGAGAATATAATAAATATATATTTTCGTGCAAATAAAATATAATAAAATAAAATATTTTCTGCGGGGCTCGATTATAGTTTTTCAACTATTTGACAATCAGGACGGATTTAGCCACGAGCTTAATTCTTTCACGCAAGGAACCCCAATGTCCCAAACTGAGGCTTGTGGGTAGGAAAATTTTGGATATTAATTTATAATATAATAAAAGATATTTACATAAAATAAATATGAGTTAGAATTCATGCTAATGTTAATTCAATATTATCGTAAAATAATAATTAGTAAATGTTTCTGAGTCTGACCCTGTTCATATTATCAAATAGCTTCTATAAATTTAATTTTCAAATAATATCAGTTATTCAGATTTTATTAATTGTGGAAAATAAAATAATTTACAGGATCAGTCTCATAAACATATTCATTAAAACATTTTATAAAATTTATCAATCTTTTGTCTGCAGAAAGCTCACTTATCTGAGACTTATCAAACAGGAGTTTTGATACTCAAAGAAAGAGGCAATGTCATAATGCCAAAATTTTCTACTACAAAATTTAAATAAATAATAATATATAAAATTTCTTAGCTTCGGTTAAAGGTGATTAACTGCAAATTCGCTGCTTTGAAACACAGAATTTAACGTAAAATTATAATAAAATTTAGGATGAATTTCTCATTATTTCCATCGTGGAAATAATCACTAAAAAAGAATATTATATTTATTACTTGGAGAAAGGAATGTACACAAACGAAAATCAAATAGAATACAACACTGCTTTTAAGAATTTAACCTCTCTCTCCTAATTACAAGAAAAAAACTGCCCCGGGTTGAGTTGTTCGATTCCTTTTATAAACTCTATTTCCTTTGTTACAATTAAAGTAGATACTTTCTTCATTCGAAGACAAACTATCTACTCTTCATGTAAACAAACACACGTGTATCAATCATTCCCTTGAAAATAATTTTACATAACATCTTGATATAAACAAACTTAACCTCTTTACCTAAAGTAATTATTAGTTCATCCATCTCTTTTTGTTTCAATTCAATTTGGTACTTTCTTCACCCGATGTACTCATATCTCCTACTCTGTGATCTAAATATCGACACGTGTCAAATATTCCATGTACCTTCCTAATAAAAATATTTCCAATAGATACGTACTCTCTCTGACGTATGTACCATTCAACTATCAACAAATATACTTCGAGTAATACACTCATGTACCACTTAAAATAGTAAGTCAAAATATATTTATTCAAATTTCTAACAGTTTGTTAAAAAAAACAAGACCATGTCAACTAGTATTAAACACTTGTATTAAGTACGTTAATAATATTTGTGCACAACACAAATACTTTTAACGTACTTTCCCTACGTGTGACAGATAACATAAAAGCTAAATAAAATAATCTTTATTGTGGAATAAATAAAGTAGCACAAATGGCGGGTTTATTGCCTTTAGGCAATTTCTACCAACCAACCAACCAAAAGCTACATATGATGCAAAGAGGTGGAAATAGGACAGAACTATTTTCTGGAATCATACGAACTAACGTGTAGCGCGAGATTTGAATCAAGGTTTACCGTTTATAGGTACATTTAGAGGTCACTATGTTAGCAATTGACCTGAAGTTTGCAATAGATTAGCTAACGTTTAGCGGAAGATTCAAACCAATTTAAACTTTGTCGTTTTTTTAGATACTTTCTCTCGTAAATTATAGATTTATTCCCTAGGCATGCGTTGCTTTTTTGCATGTATGGAAGGCACGCCTGATATATATATATATATATATGAGGTGAAGGTTTTACTCCATTTCACTGCGTACAGTCAGGCAGAGACTTGGCTCATGCCTTTGCATACGGAACGAGGCTCGGCCCGTCACCGGAATATGCAGTTTGGATTTGTCGAAGAGATGTTATGTTTCGACATTGGCGCATGTATCTCATCAGGACCATCTTACATAATGGCCGACACAACATCAAATCCAGTATGCGAGGAGCATCGCATATAATGAAAGACTGTATGATCTAATTTTCATCCGAAATGCATGTACAACATGCACCTCATGAATGAAAGATCATTTGATTTTACGCAGGAGATAGTATGAGGTGAAGGTTTTACTCCATTTCACTGCGTACAGTCAGGCAGAGACTTGGCTCATGCCTTTGCATACGGAACGAGGCTCGGCCCGTCACCGGAATATGCAGTTTGGATTTGTCGAAGAGATGTTATGTTTCGACATTGGCGCATGTGTCTCATCAGGACCATCTTACATAATGGCCGACACAACATCAAATCCAGTATGCGAGGAGCATCGCATATAATGAAAGACTGTATGATCTAATTTTCATCCGAAATGCATGTACAACATGCACCTCATGAATGAAAGACCATTTGATTTTACGCAGGAGATAGTATGAGGTGAAGGTTTTACTCCATTTCAACATTTCACCATTTCCTATATATATATGAATGACTGTGTGATCAAATTTTCATCGGAAATGCATGTGCAACATGCATTCCATTAATGAAAGATCACTTGATTTTACGCAGGAGATAGTATGAGGTGAAGGTTTTACTCCATTTCACTGCGTACAGTCGGGCAGAGACTTGGCTCTTGCCTTTGCATATGGGACGAGACACGGCCCGTCACCGGAATATGCAGATTGGATTTGCAGAATAGGTGTTGTGTTTCTGCATTGTGTGGATTTGCAGAATAGGTGTTGTGTTTCTGCATTGTGTGCAGAAACACAACACCTATTCTGCAACAAATGCAAGCAGGCGTCGATGAGCATGCTCATCGACGCCTGCTGCCTTCACGACACCCGCGCCGCCGAAGCCTGCCACCGCCCCTCTACGCCCCAGCTGATGTCAGGTTGAATCCTGCACGAAACGTCGGGCAGAAGCCAACGGTCTTTCTCAAGACCAACTACAAAAGCCTTTCTCAAGGCTACTGTACGTAGAGTACCCAAAAGCGATAATTCTATATGAATAATATGCTCTGCGAAAACACCTTTTCAAACATATATATGAAGACTATGATCTAATTTTCATCCGAAATGCATGTACAACATGCACCTCATGAATGAAAGATCATTTGATTCTACGCAGGAGACAGTATGAAGGTGAAGGTTTTACTCCATTTCACTGCGTACAGTCGGGCAGAGACTTGACTCATGCCTTTGCATACGGAACGAGGCTTGGCCCGTCACCGGAAC
>CANPUW010000114.1:0-15854 GCA_947579605.1 Athripsodes cinereus
TGCTGCTGAAATTGTATAAAATTATACAAATGAGTACTTTCAGAGTACAGGATTTGAAAAGAGTACGGTTTGCGAAAAAAGAGTACAAAACTCAGTAAATGAGTATAGTTGGTCACCTTAGTATTAGGTTAGTTTGAAAAAGACATAACATGTTATCCATCATTAAATCTTGATTTACATTGCAGTATGAAATTGTTTAATATAATACAAACTTCTGCTGCTGAAATTGTATAAAATTATACAAATGAGTACTTTCAGAGTACAGGATTTGAAAAGAGTACGGTTTGCGAAAAAAGAGTACAAAACTCAGTAAATGAGTATAGTTGGTCACCTTAGTATTAGGTTAGTTTGAAAAAGACATAACATGTTGAAACCTGGTCACTGAATAAAAGTACATAGTATAACTCTACAAAGTTTTTTGTTTTTATTTACATTAAATTAGTTTTGCTATATTTACCCTTAAATATATTTTATACTCAAAAAATTAAGGATGGATGACAAAACCCCATTGCTGAAATTCAGATTTGCAAACTGTCTTTATTTTACGAACGCCTGCCTTTTAGAGAATACTTGAAATCTTATGTAGCATTCACTTTGTGCCGTGTACAGATAGCTGGATGCGAACATCAAGCATCAAGCAAAAATCTTAAATCTTTCGGCGACGATTCGGAGCATTCTCCAAAGAAATATTCGAATGAATGCCTTCGTTACGTCTCGTGGAATGGTAACGAAGGCATTCATTCGAATATTTCTTCGGAGAATGCTCCGAATTGTCGCCGAAAGATTTAAGATTTTTGCTTGATGATTGACGTTCGCATCCAGCTGTCTGTACACGGCATTGGATGATCATCCAGAGTGTTAGGGTCAAATCTGTTCATGGAAAGTGAACACATCTGTTCACACTTGTTCATCCTATGCTTTCACTGCCATGTCAACACTCACGGTTATGTTGTATGTAGTTTAGACGTATTTTCGTAAAAAGATAAATTTGTACGTGGGAGCGAAATTACACCATGTCGAATTTCGGTCGAAGTGACTTATACACATAGTATTGTAGTCCTTGTTATTCTCTTTTAAATGACATATTCATCTGTCTTGAAAACGAGTTATATTTTAAAATAGCCATAAATAAAAAAAATTACAAATTTTTGTTGAAGCAAAACAACGCTATTTTAATGCAATACAGTGGAACCTCTCATAACGAGTAATTCGCATAACAAGCAAAAAAAAAATGAAAAAGTTGCTCCCATAACGAGCGACATTTCGCATAACGAGTTACAGAGAAAGGGTAAGTCCCTTTTTCACAACATTCACTTGTGACCTTGTGAGCCGGGACTTCCGTGCCAGTACATCACTCTGTGTTTAGCACTCGCTCCGTTAGCGCCTTGGTTTCGCATGTGATCACCCATTCATCCAAAATTTGTATTGATATTATTAGTATTTTTTTTATGTGCAAAGTATTATATAATCCGTTAAAAATTGTCCCCGAAGAAAAAATACAAGAGACAGCCAGAAGAGAATAAAAATAAGTGTTGAAATGAAACGTAAAACCATTGAAAAGTGAGAACAAGGTGTGAGCGTGGCATATCTAGCGCGCACATACTATCGGTTAACATCAACGATCTGCAATATTCTTAAGAACAAAGGTAATATTACGAAGATGGATGCTTCAAAGGGAGTGTCAAGAATGTCTACGAAACGGCTACGTTTACAATTAGTTATCTAGTTAAAAATGGTTAATAATTTGTCATAAATTTATATTTTTATTTATGTTTTTTTTTCCAAATCTAAAATGTATTACAAGTTGTTATACTCCTTTATAAGTAATTTTATTTGAATAAACGTTAATAAAAAAAAATCATTGAGTATTCTTTAGGTATGGAAAGCATTATCGTATTTTACATTGATTTCACCATTTCCCATTGGTGCACAATGCACCAATGGGACAATGTTATCTCTGTACTACAAAACAATGAGATTTCAATGGAAGCGGATGCTTTATCTGAGTTTTAAGTGGATTTAACGTAAGACTGTTGTGGATCATTTGCATAGCCCACAAATCTTCACTCATCTGTTTGAAATAATTTTGGATAAGCTTTACTAGGAAATAAACATACAATATAAGCTGACGAATTCAATAAAAGTATCAAGAAAATGATATATAATTCTTCTATATTGCCACACATAATGTATGGAATAATAATTTGGTCCTAATCTAGCATCCCAACTATAGAAAAATGAACAAGGTGCTGAGACTAGTGTTTGGTGGAAAATGATATATAATTCTTCTATATTGCCACACATAATGTATGGAATAATAATTTGGTCCTAATCTAGCATCCCAACTATAGAAAGATGAACAAGGTGCTGAGACTGAGAGTGTTTGACCTCAATAGGTAGTATAAAATAAATTATTGACCAGCAGAATTGTTATTTGAGCAGCAGAATTATTATTTGACCGGCAGAAAATATTAGATAAACAATATTTTTCACACACTGATTTACCTTCGGATCCACAAAGTTTTTGTGATTTCTTACCAAATTAATGATGACTACGAAAATAATGCCAGTTTCCGCTTTGCTATATTAACGAAATATCTAACTGAAATGTCGAAAAACGCTAGTGTCGTTCATTCAGATGCAACGTATAAAATCACATAAAAAGATGCTACATACAAAGATTTATTATTTGAACAAGATTAAAAATTTAGCTTTCACAAGTTTAATTAAAATTAGCTCACGGTTTGCTGCTCATTTATTTATTTTGCTGGACAAATAATCATTATGCCGGTCAAATAATAATTTTGCTGGTCGATTAAATTTAGAGTTTTACAATATCATATCCCAACTAGCAAAATTGTGGTTGACATAACGTCGCTTCACATGTTATATAAGTGTCATATAAACGTCTATATGACCCGAAAAGGGCCCAAATAAAATAACGTTTAAATCGCATAGTGGTTGTGTTATGGTGTATTGATGACTAATTATAGTTACATAGTCGTCGAGTATTTGTGACAGCTGCGACTAAAATCGTTGTATAGTGGTCTCTTCGATAAATCTATGCGACTATTTTGTTACGTAAATGTCGTAAAAAGGTGAATTATCAAATAATTATTCATGTTATACGACATGCTCAATTTCTTTAACAGAATGCAGAAGTGACAGGATTGAGTGACAAAACAAAAAGTAATTTTCATTTTAAAATATAATATTAAGTTAACAGATTTAGTTGAAATCTTCATCAATACATGCGCTGTGTCGAATATTACTATACCCACTCCTAATTTCTCATGAGGATTTATTTTTTTCGTCAACTATGGGTATATTTGTGTTATAATAATAATGCTCCTTTCAAATTTGTCAGCAATAACGAATGTGAAATTAATTATTAATTAAAATATCTAACGAAAATTCCGCCATCTTTCTGAAGTTATGCAGCGACTTCTAATCGACGACAACATAACCACATGTCATATAATCATCGTGTACACAACTTATTTATTTTCGCCATTTTGCTCCGGTATGGGTTCAGTATAGGGTTGTCAACTTTTTTGGAGATAATTATAGTATTTATATTTTTTATTTATGTACGATTTTATTACATATTTTACACTCACAATCAACATTGGGTTGGTTGAAAGATATTGTCACTGAAAATAAACTTGTCCGTTGTATTTTTATACTCCTTTAGGTAGTTGTGATTTTCAAACCATTCTCCAGAATCTGCTTCATTTCTGCCACAAATAATTGAACTAGGCATCCAAATCATTAGGTTTGCTTTGTTCCTGGTAAATGCCTATTAAAAATGGTGGTACCAAAGATCAACTAAGTAGGTTCGACTTACTCTATGGGTGGTACATTGGATTTTTCGAAAATATTGCAAAGAATAGGCGACATATTGGGCCATAGACAAACCGTACTTAGCGATCGACTTGTGGCGAACTTTTCGACAATCTACGTTATAGTCGAAAATTCGTTTGACGTCGATCGACAAGTACGGTTTGTCTAGGGAGCCTGCTCTCTTGAACTTTTGTATATTGGGAGTTCGTCAACGTTTATTGTCAAAAATATAGACAAAAGTAAATTGGTAATATTCTTCAAACATTTTGTTAAAGGTTCAATAACGCCATTATAGCAATAATGTCCTTTATCTACCTAATGAATTGATATAATATGTTGTTTGTGTCCTAGGGTTCTTAGGAAGGATACATATTGGTAGCCTTTATTTTAAAATTATACTCAAAGCTCTAATTGCTTCATGCGATACTTTAAAATTAATAACCTACCTCCTAATATCATTTTGTTATTCATAATTTTTATCTTTTTCATCAGAAACTTCGGATTCGTTGCCATTTGTACTGTTTCCATTACAATTTTTCTCTTCCTTTTTTTAACCTGAAAATAATCTTATAATGAAATAAAACCTTAGGCATACCTACAGTACTATTCTATGTGTGGAGAGTCATTAAAATTAGTATTTTAATTTATATATGAACGCGCGCTGTCAATGGAAAAGCAAAATGTACGAGTACCACCTACATTTTTTTGCAAAGCACTTATTTTTGGCACTTTCGCCCCAAAAATACCATATGTTAATGATGGCTCAAAAATTTGTTGGCAACCCTAACTTTACAGTGTAAGTGATTGTCTGTATCGGAACTTTAAAATTCCGATTTTGGTTATATTCAAGTCATGAAATAACTGCTTAGACAATATATTCGTTACAAAAAGATCGTATAAATCACTAAAATGTCATATAAAATAAGTATGCATGACTTGTACGCGACCAAAATATTATGGTTATATTATGGTGGTTTGGAACCTTTTACACGATTATGACTCACAAAGTCGTCTAAATGAAACTTATATGACTATTTTATCTATTTGGTGACGTTTATATAACTGAAACGTTTACTTGACTAAAAGGTTATATATTGATGTTATATAAAAGTTTTCCTGACACCGATATACATACGATTAGTTGTATTAATTAGTTGAATACACGTTTACTCGACATTCTTATGCGACTTTAAGACTATATAACTTAATTGTCGAATTGATAACTTCTTTACAACGTCGTAGTTACGGAAACACTTTAACATAACAGTTAAAGAACTTAAGATCGTATAATGTTATTGTTATATAACTTTTTTGCTAGTTGGGATTATTTGCAATAGAAATATAATATTCTCGCTGGGCATAAAGTAGCATTTCAACATGATATATTTGTCGGCAGAATACATTTTTCTGCTGAACAAAACATCAATATTATGCTGATCGTTTAAATGATAGCCAATAGTTACTACACATTCAAGAAGCAGTTAAGGAAAAAGAAAGCCAGAAAGAATAGATAGTGATTGTGTTTTAATTCCAAGATTTCTTGGATGGAGTGTGTCAGGACTATAACAAGAGTTGAATTATGCGAGTTTTGTAGATGAATATCTTAAGGCCCCTAATACCAGTTCCAAGATACTGTCTAGGGACAAAATCATATTTTTGAAATTTTAATTGTTAATTTAATGAAATATATTTGATACATTGTGTCTTGAATCGTGTTACTGAATGAATAATCATAGATAGGCAGACATTTGACATTTCTATTGAATATGTTAAGGTATTAATAAAAATATATGCTGTTACCTACTTACATTTCGTAAACTTACAGCATCCATAATAAGATAGATATTAAATTAAAAGTTCATAAACACTAAAACGTTGAAACATTGGAGGTCGCCAAAGTAGACGAAAGGCAAACCGACTCAAATTTATTTATTAATGAAACCTCATTAACCTTATCCAGGGTAGTGCAACTTCTATACATTTTAACAGTTTGACGTTTGATGTTCGTGCCAACACCAGTGTGACCAGATTTTATTTTCAAAAACTACTAAATGGGGAAGACAAAAACTACCAAAAACCACTAAATTCTTAAAATGGTATAGGAATTTGAAGTATTTCAAAAACTCCTCGGTTTTCTTAAACAATATTTTATCACAGTACCTTTTTCTACAACCTACCGGGTATTTGTACCGACAGTTGTTACTTTTCGAATACTTTGTTACTCGCTTAAATTTCTACCCCCCCGTCGCGAAATTTTCAAAATGGTATAGGAATTTGAAGTATTTCAAAAACTCCTCGGTTTTCTTAAACAATATTTTCTTGCAGTACCTTTTTCTAAAATGTACCGGGTTTTTGTACCGACGATGGTCAAAATCGGATACTTTTCTTTTCACGAAAATTTCTACCCCCCCGTCGCCGAATTTTCAAAATGGTATAGGAATTTGAAGTATTTCAAAAACTCCTCGGTTTTCTTAAACAATATTTTCTCGCAGTACCTTTTTCTACTATGTACCCGGTATTTGTACCGACAATTATTTTTCGGGTACTTCTATTCCCAAGTACCCGATACTTTATCTACCAATTACCGACCAAATACAAAAACTACCAAAGAAATAAAAACTACTAAACATTCTTGCCAAAGCCTCAAAAACTACCAAAAAAGTAGGAAACTACCAAATCTGGTCACACTGGCCAACACTTGCTAAGCGGTATTTATTGGAACCATGGATGTATATAGGTAGGGGATGGAACGTTTATAGTAATTTGTATGAATGACAGCGAAGCCAAAAAGTGAGGAAGGGAAATCGACGGTGGCCATTTTGTATGAAACACTTTATTTAACATTTGTATGGGCAATGTATGGAGATTATTCACACAGTATCAGAAAACATTATAATATAATTATAATGTAATTATTTTAAGAAGTAAATATTATTTACTTCTTAAAATAATTACAATGCCACATAACTTAATGTTTTCATATATTTGATGAAACAGGGAATAGGATGAGTTAATAAAATTGAGTAATTCATTTCAAAATCATTCAGTATTTAATTTTAAACATTGTTTTCATATACACACAATATGGAGAGAATGAATGACAATTGAAGGAAAATATAAAAAAATGTACAGAAATTATAGCTATAAATAAAAACAAATTTTGATAGTTTTATTGAATATATAAAAATAAACAGGAGAAACTGAGTGATTTATAATAATAACAAAATGCATTGTAATTAACATACAACAAACTCAAAGCCCTCTGAAGAGCACTAACTTGTTGAGTGACTGGATTTATGCTATGGTAGGTTGAAGACATGTTGCACAGGTGGATTGATGTAAGAACTCACATCTGTCCTGTCAACTGTTGGTATTATATTGTCAACTGGAGGTATTGAATATTCAGCTACTGGCACCAAACTCTCAATTGCTGATGTTGTACTCTCAATCGCAGACAATATTCTGCGATCTTTCTCTGAAACATAAAAAAATACCATATAAGTATTTGTATACACTGATCCACAATAGTAATCCACACTGAGCGACAATAATCAACCACCATTTAAAATTAATTCTACACAATTCTAATCATAATGTACATAATATTATTTAGAATACCTTCACAAAACTCTTGAAAATATTGTGCTATGCAGGTTGCATTGTGAGTGTGGCAAGAGTTATTATTTTACACATGTATTATGTAATTAGAGAAAAATAACTCCAAGATGACATGGTCCAGATTTGCAAGCACAGGTGCATGTTATTTCACACCGTATCTATGATGATCAAGTGTGGCTTTATGTCATCTCTACACACTTTCTTTATCTCTAACCACAAGAGAAGCTATGTTACGGAGTAAAAATTAGATATATCTAAATGAATAATATAAAACATACTAACTTGCAAATGAACGGGAAACTCAGGATATTTCGTAAGAATGACGTTTTTCTCCAACTTCGCAGAAAAACGAGATGTTTTTGAACACAAAACACTATGTTTACTTGGTGTCAAATATTGGATAATGTCCAGTTTCTCCTTTCTGGATCCTTTGGAAAACTACAAAAAATGATTTTGTTTATAAACATGCTATAATATCATTAACCTGATCAGATTTGTATGCATGAAACATTTCATTCTAACGGGTAAAAGAACCAAACATCAGATTGTAGGTTCTTTGTATTGTCAGATGACAGAATGGAAAACAAGTTACATGTGTAGATATAGGAGAATAAGGACAGATAATTATATAGAACGTTTATAACATTATTATGATCATTTATAAGTATACGAATTATAATATAAACGACTTTAAAATCGCATATATTAAGATAAAAACTACAATACAAAACAACTTACCGAAAATATGACAATCTTGTTTCCTGCGAAAGTTGGATTGGATACATCTATTGGATTTATAACCACAACCATTTATAGCTCACATCACCATGTTAATCATAAGTCCTATTCTTCTAGATATAAAAACCGATATGAAAAATTCAACTGATATGCAAAAACTTGATACATTTTTAAAACAAATCAACATACAAGGGTTGGTTCACGGGAGCATAAATGTCACTCGATGTCGAGTGACCTGAACGACCATGAAGTTGCAGTGAGTGGTGAATGTAACCCCGGATAATCGTGAATAACTTAGAGCGTTTTATGACCCAATGTCATCGTAATGGCGCCATTATTTTTTACGTCTTGTTTTTATTATTATTTTTTATTGCTTTTATAACTTTTAAAATTATTTTTGTTATTTTGGATTTACTTTTTGTTATAATTTCTTAAATTTGTCAACGTGTAAAAGACGTAAATTATAAATAAATTTAAATAAATAAATATTTTTATTATTATTTGACTGGCGCCTTTTTATAGTAGCATTCAAGTACTTTTGTGTTTCTTTTAAATGATAAAAATATTTTTGTCTTTAACGAAGGAATAAATTATTTTAATAGGTATCTTTAAAATTAACAGTTAAAGTAATAACTACTTGATTAGTTTATTACTAATTGCTTTATACTTTTTTTTTTAAATTATGCCATTATCTAACTTTCTGAGCTTGTATACATCCCAAATACTTGTTACAAGTTTATATCCTAAATCTATCCAAACGAATTCACTGAATCAGCGTCAGAAAGTATACATGACAATTACGCAGAAATCGAGTATATTTTCTGAGACTATATTTTGTTACACATTTTGAAAACATACAGTGCAAGAACACTATGAATGCGTTCTGGCATTGTATAGGTACTTTCAAAATATGCGTCGTCACTCGGTGACTGTCTGAACGCAGCCCAAATGCGATGCACCGAACAAAATTTGTTTCATACAAAATGCCCGCCGTTCCCCTCCCCGCGCAGCTACAAAATATTTACCAAAGTGTCTGTCCAATGTCCATTACTCTATTTAGGTCCATGATTGGAACTAGCCGTAGACGCGAGATTTTAAAATGTAAAAAAACGGATTGTAGGGTAGATGACCCGGTTTTGGACACTTTAAGAAATTTTCGTCCTTACACAAAGCAGTACGAAGTTGTAAAAAGAGTGGGATAAACTTTTATTTTTTTCTCTTATAGTCCAATCATTATTCTACTAGAAAAGTATAAAAACAGTATTTGAGAATCGCTTAATAAAAAAATAAAAAATAAAAAGTGCGACAAGGTCGAAAAACACCGGTTTTGGACACTTTAGCCTCGGTTTTGGACATACGTTGTACCAGTTTTGGACACTTTATTGCACTTTGGTTTTTAATCTTTTAAATTAATATAAAATGAAAGAAATGGGTTTTTTATACCGTGTATTATCAAAATTATGAACAACGGATATGAATTAACTCTATAACTATAATAATGCTAAGGAAAAAGGTTTTTTCTACAAAATTTAGAAAAAAAGAAACTTCTTCTATTATTCCATCACGACATATCTCACAAGTGAGGTAGCCAGCAGACGAGCCTCATGGAATAATTATGAAGATGTCCTCTCCATGCCTACAAAAACTTAAAACATTCAGGATGGGTGGCAAACATCATCGATGAATCTAAAATAAAAAATATCTTTGTGCTAACACCCATCCGACTTTTACAGGGCACTTGAAAACTTGCGAAAAAGAGTGGGAGATCAATTTTTGTCGGGTGCTCCACAGAACAATAAGAGTAAAAGATTTTATCAAAATTAAAATAAAAAACAAACATATTCAACACTATAATCATATTTAAGCCATTGAATCATGCCAAATTGTATTCAAAGAGATCAATTTCAATTGACAAAATAGAAATTAGAAAAAGATGAATATTTTTTATTTATTTATTCTTCTTGCACATCATCATGCACAAAATATAATTTTTATGCGTATTTTATGTGTGAGAAATTCTTTGCATTGGTAGGCAAATGTATTTCCATTTGATACGATAATAATAATATTTTAGCATCATTAGATTTTAATCGGATTTTTTAAATATTATGATGTATATTTTTTTTTTTTACAATTTGGTCGTTATTAAATAACATTTTTTAATAACTGTTATTTACAAAATACCGATAACTGGTTGAAAGTTATTTTGAAATAACAGTTATTCCCACCTCTAATCATAGTGCACTTGGATGCCAGTTTACACTACAAATTTATATTCCCCTTCCCATCCAAGTAGCATTTGTGTCTCGCGAAATCAAGATAACAACGATGAGCTGTTGTTGCGAGGCGTAGAAATTGTAACGAAAAAAATCGTACCATGAGAAATATTTGGACTCGGATGTGGATTTTAAGACGTGAACAACTGAGTACTTCAAACACTTTGATTTGAGAAGTAGAAAAGGAAGATGTATAAATACTTTTAAAAATAATTTGGGATTAAGTAGCCTACAATTTAAAAATCTGCTCTATATTATTATTATTTAAACTACTTTACCATCACGGCATATCCCACAAGTGGGGTAGTCAGCAGACCAGCTGCATATAATAAATATGCAAGCTGTCCTCTCCGAGCCAATATAAAATCAATACATTCAGGGTAAATAAAATATAATACACATAAAAAGGCTAGTTATTTCGGAACTTTCGCAGTTTAGCGGCCCCACCCGTTGTCGAGTACTTAATTCCATAGAAAAGTAATACTTTCAAAACTTAAGGAGATTGTTGCCACCGATGTCGATTAATATGTAACTTTAGGAAATTTATATAATCGGCAAAAAGTATACTCGACAAAGGGTGGGGTCGCTAAACTGCAAAAGTTCCGTTATTTCCACACATTGTTTTTTTATTGATAAATTTTATCTTTTTTAATTGAAGACTGTGTAATTTGCTTGATAATGTTGATTGTAAAGAGACGTACCTAAGCCGTGTATTTCATGAATAAATGAATACTGCTACCGCAGATGGGACGATAGTACCGAAAACATCTTTGTTTAATTTTATATGGAAATAAAGTCAATTAAAAAAAAATGCATAATCTTTCAGTATTAAAATGGAGGGCCATGGTGTTAAACACAAAACTTTTGAAAAAATATTATTTTAATTATTTAATAATAATTTTATTTAAAAAATCATTTGTAAAAATATTTTTTTTTATTCTTATTATTTTATTTACCAATCTAGCAAAACAGTCATTTCTCATAATTATACTACAAAATAAGACATTACATCAATATCTGATCAACGAAGTATGCGAATATAACGAAGTAAATCGGTGCGTTTACAAATCTATAAAACAAAAAAAACATTAAACGAGTTCATCAAATTCATTAAACAAAACATAAATCGCTCATTTTAATATTTCACAGCACGTTGTCCGCTTCGTATAATTCTACGAACCTAAAAGTTTCGCGCTCGTTACACCGTCTTTTAATTAGCGCCATTTTGTTTTTAAAAAACCGTCATAGTGCACTTGGACGAATAGAGTTTCGTCCAAGCTGACTTGGATGGCGGCTACTTGAAGTACACTTAGATCACCTGTTTACATTATCCAAGTAAGCCATCCAGGTATACTATTGTACAATAGTGTACTTGGATAGTGTAAACCCTGCTTAATAGTGTGACGTGATATATCGATATTCTGCTACCATGCTTCGTAAAAATAATTTAATATATCACGCGTTCCTCGTTATAACGACCAACTCTAGTTAGATCAATGTGTCAAATCGGCATAATCATATCCGTTAATAAATCATGGACCTAAATAGAGTAATGGACAGACACTTTGGTAAACATTTTGTAGCTGCGCGGGGAGGGGAATGACGACCATTTTGTAAGAAATAAATTTTGTTCGGTGCGTCGCATTTGGGCTGCGTTCAGACAGTCACCGAGTGATCAGTCGACGACGCATATTTTGAAAGTACCTATACAATGCCAGAACGCATTCATAGTGTTCATGTACTGTATGTTACTATGTTTTCAAAATGTGTAACAAAATAAGAATTATAGTCTCAGAAAATATACTCGATTTCTGCGTAGTTGTCATTTATAATTTCTGACGCTGATTCAGTGAATTCGTTTGGATAAATTTAGGATATAAACTTGTAACAAGTATTTGGGAAGTATACAAGCTCAGAAAGTTAGATAATGGAATAATTAAAAAAAAGTATAAAGCAATGGGCCACTTGCAGTCGTGGGGGATTTTAATAAAAATGATCGAATTCAGTAAATTTGAGGTCGGAAAACACAAATATGTCAGTTAAAATTTTTTAAATATCTAAATTATGAAGAATTTCCAAAAATAAAACCCAAAATTTTTGACGTTTGTCAAAACACTCTAAACAGCTGATGACGTCACGGAGTCCCGTGAATCATAGTAAATTTCGCAACCACAGATTATAATCTCATACAAACATGGGACTCCGTGACGTCACAGCGCCGCCATATCATTTTTGATCATTCCGAGAAAATCCAATTTTTAAAAGCTAATAACTAAGAAAATAGTGCAAGAAAAAATAAAATAAATTGTGGTTGTGTTTCTTTTATACTAATTTACAATTATATGTAAAAAAAAAAATTCTGCAAGTGGCCCATTAGTTATAAACTAATCAAGTAGTTATTACTTTAACTGTTAATTTTAAAGATACCTATTAAAATAATTTATTCCTTCGTTAGAGACAAAAATATTTTTATCATTTAAAAGAAACACAAAAGTACTTGAATGCTACTATTAAAAGGCGCCAGTCAAATAATAATAAAAATATTAATTATTTAAATATATTCATAATTTACGTCTTTTACACGTCGGCGAATTTAAGAAATTATAACAAAAAGTAAATCCAAAAAAAAAGTTATAAAAGCAATAAAAAAAATAATAAAAAGACGTAAAAAATAATGGCGCCATTACGATAACATTGGGTCATAAAACGCTCTAAGTTATTCACGATTATCCGGATTACATTCACCACTCACTGCAACTTCATGGTCGTTCAGGTCAAACGACGCCGAGTGACATTTATGCTCCCGTGAACCAATCCTTGTATGTTTAGTTGTTTTAAAAATGTTTCAAGTTTTTGCACATCAGTCGTTCTCGTTCGTGGAATTTGTCACGCGATTTTCACCTTAGTCTCTTTGAAAATAAAGTATTTTAAAGGCCTTTTTCCCAAAAGACGACACGAAGATTTAAATCCTTAAATCTCGTTTGTGATATATGTCACGCGATTTTAAACCTTAGTCTCTTTGTAAATAGAGTATTCTAATGGTATTTTTACCAAAACAACTTCACAAAGATTTAAATCTTTGAATCATGTTTGTTACATTTGACACGCGATATAAAACCTTAATTCCTTTGAAAATAGAATACTCCAATGGCGTTTTTTCCAAAATAATAACACGTGGATTTAAATCCAAGAATCTCGTTCTCAACGTTTGACACGCAATATGAAACCTTAGTATCTTTGAAAATAGAGTATCTTAAGGTTTTTTTTCCAAAAAAAAACACACACGAAGATTTAAATCTCGTTCGTGACTTTATTTGCCACGCGATGTTAAACCTTAGTTTCTTTGAAAATATAGTACTTTAATGTAATTTTTCCCAAAAGAACGAAAAAGACCGAACAGATTTGGCATTGAGGATTTAGTTCTTCGAGTTAAGTTGAAGAACGAATACATAAAAACGAATACTCAGATTCTGAACAATACTACATCAGTTGAATTTTTCATATCGGTTTTTGTTTTTATATCTAGAAGAATAGGAATCATCTTATGATTAACATGGTGATGTGCGCTATAAATGGTTGTGGTTATAAATCCAATCCAACTTTCGCAGGAAACAGGATTGTCATATTTTCGGTAAGTTGTTTTGTATTGTAGTTTTTATCTTAATATATTGCGATTTTAAAGTCGTTTATATTATAATTCGTATACTTATAAATGATCATAATAATGTTATAAACGTTCTATATAATTATCTGTCCTTATTCTCCTATGTCTACACATGTAACTTGTTTTCCATTCTGTCATCTGACAATACAAAGAACCTACAATCTGATGTTTGGTTTGTTTACCCGTTAGAATGAAATGTTTCATGCATACAAATCTGATCAGGTTAATGATATTATCGCATGTTTATAAACAAAATCATTTATTGTAGTTTTCCAAAGGATCCAGAAAGGAGAAACTGGACATTATCCAATATTTGACACCAAGTAAACGTAGTGTTTTGTGTTCAAAAACATTTCGTTTTTCTGCGAGGTTGGAGAAAAACGTCATTTTTACGAAATATCCTGAGTTTCCCGCTCATTTGCAAGTTCGTGTGTTTTATATTATTCATTTATATACCTATATCCTTCAATTGTCATTCATTCTCTCCATATTGTGTGTATATGAAAACAAAGTTTAAAAATAAATACTGAATGATTTAGAAATGACTCCATTTTATTTACTCATCCTATTCCCTATTTCATCAAATATATGAAAACATTAAGTTATGTGGCATTGTAATTATTTTAAGAAGTAAATATAATGTTTTCTGATACTGTGTGAATAATTTCCATACATTGCCCATACAAATGTTAAATAAAGTATTTCCTACAAAATGGCCACCGTCGATTTCCCTTCCTCACTTTTTAGCTTCGCTGTCATTCATACAAATTACTATAAACGTTCCATCCCCTACCTACATACATCCATGTAATAAATTGCCACTACTTTAGGTACAGGTAAATACGTTCGGTAAAAATTTGAACCGTCGTTAACAATACTCGTTACTTGGTAAAATCGGTATAATATCGTCTGTTGGTAGGAAATCGATATAATATAGACCATGGGTAGCCAACCTTTTCAGCAGCCGGGCCAAATTTCAGAATGATATTTCCTACCGGGCCGCACAACAATATTCTCCATTTATGGAACATTTGATTATTTTACTTCAGCTTAAAATTTCTACCACCCACCCCGTCGCTAAATTTTCAAAATGGTATAGGAATTTGAAATACTTCAAAACTCCTTGTAAAAATCTATGGGTTTTCTTAAGAATATTTTTTCAAAATACCTCTTCCAAAAAAGTAACGGGTACTAAGTACTTGTACCGACTATTATTAAAAAAAAGTGTGCAAAAATGCTTCGCGGGCCGCACTAAATTGAGACAATGCCCTGCCATTCAAATTTGTTTAATATCGTTTCTGATTACTTCAGGGATCGAAAAGTAGTGATTTCACATGGAGGTCATCGCGCGGAGAGAGAGAAGAGAGATCTGTTTTGGGTCCTTTTCTGTGGAACGTGCTCTTTAATGATCTTCTGACCTTGCCTTTTCCAGAACAATGTACTCTTATTGCATATGCGGGTGATGCCCTGCTGATGATAGCAGAAAACTCAAGAGTAGCTCTTGAAACAACATTTGTTTCGACAGTTGAATGTATCTTGTCATGGGGTACTGAATTGTCTTTCTTTCTCTGCTGCGAAGACGGCGGCTATGCTCATGAAGGGAACCTTAAGTAGAACCTGAAATCCCACCCTTAAGATGGAAGGTAAATCGTAAAATCGATCAGGTTAGTTGACGATTTTCGATATTTGGGTGTGGTCTTAGATAAAAAGTTTTC
>CANPUW010000115.1:0-15741 GCA_947579605.1 Athripsodes cinereus
CGGATAATATTGTTACGTAATCACCATTAGGAGGGTACTTAAGCTTGGAAGTTTAATGAATTTGAATTTTTATATTATTTTTGGTTATGGAATGTTTGGAAAATAATGACAGGTGGTTGTTTTGGTTTTGATAAAAAAAGAAAGATCTGGAGAGGCTTGAAGAAAGATGTTATATAATGTGTATATAAGAAATCTGTGTGAACTGTAATAATATGTGACGTATATATAAATAATAGATGTTGTAATATGTATTTTAAATAAATAATAATTGTAAATAAATAAAAACGTTTAAATAAATTGTTAATTTTCAAGATGTCATCCTTTTAATTGAATTCAGACTTTATTTTCCCTGACACAAGTTATAGAAAAACGATTTACGTTACATTGGTGTCAGGTGTGGGGTTGTGAATCAGATATTTAAGTGCTTAGTGGAAATAAAGACTGTGTAAAATATGTCATCAAAAAAATTAACTCTACTTGACTTGAAAGTGGTGGATCTGAAGCGCGAACTAGAAGAAAGAGACGCGGATACATCTGGAACGAAGGGTGTGCTCCAACTTCGATTAAGAAAGGTGATGGAAGAAGCAGGTGAAGATCCGGAAACATATATCTTCGAGTTGCCTATAACCACCAGTGAGCTTTATAAAGAAATCGAAAAGAAGCTTCAAGAAAATGCTACAGCTATGAAAGAAGAAATAGAAAGGCTTCGAGAAGATTCTAGAGGAACGAAAGAAGAAATTGAAAGGAAGTTTCAAGAATATTCTGTGTCCTTTGATGAAAGGATTAGCGAGTTAACAAAGCAGGTGAAAGTTTTGGAGAATCAGACGCTTTCTTCAACAGCAAGAACGGATTTTGAGCAGAACACAACGGTGGACACAGAGTTCAAGTGTGTAGAGAGTGGTGCAACTTCAATGGTGGAGCATGTGCGTAGTGATATGCCAACTTTTGATGGAAAGAACTCTTGGGAAGAGTACTTAACTTTGTTCGAAACAGTAGCTATGATAAATGGCTGGTCGATGACAAGAAAAGCATCAGTATTGAGTATATCTTTACGAGGAGATGCTTTAAGAGTCCTTCAGATGATTCCGCTTGTGGACAGACAAAACTTTAAATCTTTGGTTGAGAGACTGGAGATGCGATTTGGACAAAAGCATATGGAACAAGTTTATAGGTCACAGTTGAAGAATCGTGTGCAGAGGCCCAATGAAACTCTACAGGAATTCGAGGCGGATGTAGCGCGTCTAGTGAGATGTGCATACCCTACAGTTTCTGATGATGTATGTGAAAGTCTTGCAGTAGACAAGTTTTTGGATGGACTACGAGCAAGTGAGACACAACAAGCTATAAAACTGGCTAGACCACAAACTCTTAGGGATGCTTTAACCCAAGCACTCGAATTTGAAGCTGTAAGACAATCCGTACGAGGTCACGCTCAATCCTGTGTGATGGAAGCTGTACAAGAAAATCAACCACTTTCAATAGAAGACGTAGTTAAGAAGGTTTTGGAGGCTTTGAAAGGAAAGAAGAGACAACTACGTTGCTGGGACTGTGGACAAATTGGACACCTGCGTAATCGGTGTCCAGGAAAACTAAAAAGGGTTGATGGAAAGGGGCAACTGTCGACCCGCATTGTCAATGCCTCGAAGAGATATGCAGATGTTGCGTCGTTCAGCGGACAAGTCAGCAGCATGTTTATAAATGGCAAAGTAAATGGAAAGAATTTGAAACTTTTGTTGGACACTGGAGCAACAAAGACAATCATGAGACCTGATTTAGTTTGCGAAAAAAAACAAATAAAATCAACTAAATGGACATTACGGACGGCAACTGGAGAGTCGGCGTCTGTATGCGGTGAGACAGTTGCCAACTTTCACATTGGAAGCACCATCTTCGATCATCAGGTGTTGGTGGCTGAGATAGAGGAGGAAGTTATTCTTGGAATGGATGTAATGGCGAAGTATGGATTCAAACTGGATCTGAAGAGGCGAACTCTGAAAATTGGGGATGAAGATATTCTTGTACAAGAGCATGAAGAATTCGCTACACGTGTGCTTGCGGCAGAAGTTGTTACTATTCCAAAACAAAGTGAAATGTTAGTACGAGCCTACTTAGATTGTGACATTCCAAATGGACATGTTTTAGTAGTGGAGTCCAACGCTAATACTGAAGCTGGAAAAGGAGTGTTGATTGCGAGAGTCCTGATTCAAGCTAAAAAGGATATTTTGGTCAGGCTAATGAATATCAATGACTATCCAGTGACTATCAAAGAAGGAGTTTATTTAAGTATGTGTTCATCGGTTTCGTCAGTAACATGTAGAGTGAGCGGTGGCCAAGTTTCTTCAGAGGAGGTACCAAAACACCTTGACGACTTAGTGAAGGAGGCTTGTAAGGAACTTACCAAGGAACAGAGCAAACAGATTAGATCCTTCATCGCTAGAAATCAGGATGTCTTCGAGAACCCAAGTCAACCCAAAGGAAGAACAAGTGTTGTTAGTCATCGAATAGACACAGGTGATGCAAGACCCATTCGTCAAGTACCCAGAAGATTACCTTTAGCAAAACGGGCGGAAGCAGATCAAATTATTCAAGATATGGAACGGGACAAGGTAATAGAACCGTCAAGCAGTCCATGGTGTTCACCTGTAGTGCTGGTTAGGAAGAAGGATGGCTCAACTCGGTTCTGTGTTGATTTTCGCCAACTTAATAATGTTACTAAGAAGGACAGTTACCCTTTGCCTCGTATTGATGATACGTTGGACACATTGGCTGGCTGTAAAATCTTTTCAACGTTGGATTTGAAGAGTGGATATTGGCAGGTTGGACTGGAACCTAAGGATAGAGAGAAAACAGCATTCTCTATTGGAAGTGGATTATGGCAGTTCATTGTTATGCCGTTTGGACTTTGTAACGCTCCGGCTACTTTTGAGCGTTTAATGGAAAGCGTGCTGAGAGGATTGTCGTGGGAGACCTGTTTAGTGTACCTGGATGACATCATCGTGCTTGGAAAATGTTTTGAGGAGCACTTACGAAATTTGGAACAAGTGTTTTCACGATTGAGAGCGGCCAACTTGAAACTCAATGTTAAGAAATGTACATTGTTCCGAAGACAAGTCAACTATCTGGGTCATGTTGTCTCTGAGGAAGGAGTGGCGGTGGATCCTGAGAAGATTAGAGCTGTTCAAGACTGGCCTACACCTAAAGACAAGCATGAAGTAAGAAGCTTTTTAGGCTTAAGCACTTACTATCGGCGATTTGTTTTGGGCTTCGCTGATATCGCTAAACCATTGACAAAACTCACAGAAGAAAGTAATGAATTTATATGGGATTCAAAATGCCAATGCGCGTTTGAAGAATTGAAGAAGGTATTGATTAATTCCCCGATTCTAAGTTATCCTCGAGCCGAAGGGAATTTTATTCTGGATACGGATGCAAGCAACGTCGGCATTGGAAGTGTACTATCTCAGGTTCAGGATGGTCAAGAACGCGTAATTGCGTACTTCAGTAAAGTTTTGTCAAGGCCGGAACGCAACTATTGTGTAACGCGAAGAGAGTTACTTGCTGTAATCAAGTCAGTCGAGCACTTCCGCAAATACCTATATGGACGGAAATTTCTTTTAAGGACAGATCATTCGGCGCTTGTATGGCTGTTACGATTCAAGAATCCTGAAGGTCAGGTTGCAAGATGGATAGAAAGATTGCAAGAATATGACTATGATTCTGAGCATCGAGCTGGACTTCGTCATAAAAATGCTGATGCACTGTCAAGGCGTCCATGTCCAGAGGATTGCCAGCATTGTAATAAAGCGGAGGAAAGGTTCGTCATGATTCGTAGAACTACAGTCATCGATAATTTTTGGCAAGATGATGAAATTCGAGCGCACCAGTTGGAAGATCCTGACCTTGGACTTTTGATGCAGTGGAAAGAAAATGATCGAAAACCTTGATATGGGGGGGTGAGAGAGATGGTGAAAGAATGGTTTTGGTTGAGGATAAAATAAATAAAATATTATGCCAAAAATGCCAACGGCTGAGACTCTACTGGGCTACCCACAGCACTCCAGGAGTTAAAGCAATAAAAAAAATGTTCTCAATTAAATATATAGTGAGGCTATATAAATAAGAGACGACAAGTTATGTGTAAATGGACGAAAGTGTAAAAGGCAATATGAATTTCAAATAAACATTTAATTAAAAATAAAAAAATTCTTACCACTATTACAAACACACGTTTAAACAGCAACACAATACTACGACTTACTCACTACCCCGTATTGTCTGTGCACACGTAATTATCCCAATATTAAAAAACACACTTGATTATTATTTCAATAAAAAATACGAATCACTTTAAAATAATTAAAGTTCACTTTTACGATGATTGTAATATGACGAATCCCGCGTTGAAAAGGCCTCTAGCATGAAAATGCTTAAAGGCAAAACAAGTTGAAGAAGGCGCCCCTGGGCGCAGTGCTGGTAGGGCGAAGCCCTACGTCCGAGGCTTCTGGAGGCAATTAACAGCCTACACAGGTACGAAGTTGGCACGTCATGGCTTCAGGAGGAGAATATCTCAACTCAACTGAAGCCCAATGACTAGAGACACTTGTCTCTCTGAAGGTCAGCTGATGAGTGATTGCAGGAGCGATCCTTATACCAAGGACGCCTGTTTACGACTCCCTGCTCGCTACTACTCACTGATAACGACTGACGCTGACTGACTGATCTTTCAAGGACATTTCTCCGCTGTTCCTTGAGTGGTGTAGAGAGGGGTTGGTCATATACCCCTCCTACGCTGTGATGCATCTCTGTGCAGCGCCGTGATTGGCTAATTGAATACCAATACACGCTCACCGCAAGTTCCATTGTATTGCGAGTACACCTGCACCCTTGTCTGCATTCCAGGAATTATGTACATAAATATTTACAAATAATATTTTAAATTGTATAGCGTCCAATACACTGATTTATAATAAATAATTGATTCACATGTAAATAATTAAAGTGTCTCTTTCACTGATATTAATTTCGAGTGTCCGTTATCACTGTTCAATAATTATATAACAAGCGTCCATTCCGCAACACAAATAACACATCTTATATCTATTACATATGTCACAATACAACCCTTTAGGTAGATAATTAAATACTCAAACTATGTATGTTACAATTAAATTATAATTCATACCTAAAGAGCTGTTTACATAATTCAACACATGTCACCGATATTGACACTCAATATCTCGAAGCGTAGGTATAAAAAATCCAACCAAGCAGATACTAAATAATAATGCGCAGACATTCTGGAATATTCATTAAATAATTAAAAAAAAACAATTAGCGAAGTACATAATGAATGCGGCTCTTAATCCTTTGTCGAATAATTATTTTTATTGCCCCTGTTGCTATGTAGATACAAATTTAAATAAACAATAATATTTTGAATGCACGAAGATTAGTAAACAATATCTAATAATAATATTAGGTACCTTTTAAGTGCAGGCAATATTTTTAATGTTTGGATTTTCAGAGTTCTCATGAACGGCATTGTTTATTTCGGTATTTCAGTACCACTTTCTAAATAACAATTATTATTTTTAATGGTAACTTTTCGGCACAATAACCAACTACTCCGGGCATAACAAATCGCCACCCATTCCTTGTCGAAAAGTTATCCATTCTTTACAATACTCATCACACAATAACTTTCAAATACAATACAATTTAGCTAGACTAGCAATAAAATTCAAAACAATTAGCAAGTAGATAGGTGCACACACATTTCAATAAAATAATTAACATATTTAAACGCGATTCTTCTTTCTTTACATATCTTTTAAAACCAGCTTCATTTCAAATTATAAATATACACTTACATTGTCTAATATACTTTTGTTATGTGACTAAAATATACATAGGTAGATGTTACTCTTTATACAAAACGAATATTATCTTCTTCATACATCTCATCAAGCATGCTTTGTGACAGCAGACTGGGGGACTGATTCTCTCAATTGCACATACATCACTCTTCACAAACATCGGACCTCAATGTCCCTCACAAAACTCACTTACATGGACCTCACTGTCCTCACGACGAAATACATTGGGGAACTAAGCAGGGCGGAACACTCATCGCCTCTGTGCTTATCCCATACTAAACAAAACATATCTTCATACACGCAGAATTACCATCTTCTTCATACACGCAGACTTTCTCTTCAAAACACGCAGAATAACTCCTCATCTTACAAATAACTCCCAGTGTCAACTGAGAATCCCTCACACATCTCTGTCACACAAAGCAACTCTCTCCTCTACTACAACTCTCATAATTAGAATAAACAACATTATATTCACATATTCCACACATCCAACATCCACATAAATTATCTTCACACGTTACACTCGCTGGTTACTTCAAACAAATTCTATTTTCCGTATTCAAAAATATTAAAACATTCCGCACCGATTAAAAAAAATATAATGCACACGTAGGCATTAAACAAAAGTTGCACCTACCTACCTACGTAATTAAAACATTTTAAACATGAGAAAATATACGTATTTATTCATCCTAATTTATTCTGGGCGCCAGAGATATTTTTACGGAAAATATTCAAACCATTTAAAAATATTTAAACAAAAAACATTTTTCCTATAACAAGCCTAAGTCAATCCTAATCCAATATAACACACACATGTGACTATCTGGCTTGATTGAATTTTCTCCTGGACTTCAAGCATCGAGAATCCATATCGATGAACAAATTATAAAAAAAATCATCGATAGCATAACATTCATAGTTGATTCGATTGACGGACGCATATATCTTTTTGAACAATATCAACGCTGTTCTTCGGCGACGAGCAATTTTTCTATTCACAAATCTCAATATAATTATAGCTGTACATACAAGCAAACGTATGCAGCTTTCCGCGATCAATCCCGCGACGATCAGCATTGCCAACACTGATTTCAACACCCACGCGAAAGACTTAACCCATTCGTGAATAGAGGGAGGTGTGAGTACCTCCCGTTCGGTGTCCTCATCTATCTCTTCCTCCGAGAGGGTAACCCCATCCTCTACGGGTACAATTTCCTCCCTAGCGTCCTGGCTAGGTACATACCGAACCTCATCGCGAACAGATGCTATGTCTGGAAGATTATCTAACACAACCTGATAACTCTCTGTGATCACCTCAGGTTCAGATTGTCCCTCCGGAGTGTATTCTGGAAAGTCCAGGCGCCATACCAACTCTTGCAAATGTTCCAGATTAACTAACTCCCGACCATTAATCCTCGTCCTATACCAGGATGTCATTTGCTTCCATACGCTCATTGCTGGTCCTTCATCTTTAAATAATACATGGCCATACCCTTTTAAACGATTGTTTATCCTGACCTTCCAGTCAACAAAATCACTCCCCAGTTCATCCCGACCTTGACACACTGTCAACAGGTCATTATAGATCGCATTTATCTGCCCTTCCACACCAAACCTTCGCAAAATTATTTCTTTGAACACACCCCATCGACAATACCGAAACCCCAGAGACTTCCAGTACCGCTTTGCGTCGCCGCGCAAGCAATACACAGCCTCCCTTGGCAATTCATCTTCCCACTCAAGCTTCCAGCATTCCTCGCATTCTTTGAGGAACCGTTCGGGGCCTTCATCAGTCCAGCCTCCGAACGAAAGCGAAAATTTGCGCTCATAGCATCTGATAACCGACACCTTATCCATCGATCGAATCATACCGTAATACACAATAAACACATGTCAATAAAACAAAGCCAAAAGTCAAGACAATACACATTCGCCATTACAAATAACTTGTCAGTTCATTATAAAAATATATATACACCCTCCTCCGATATCACAAAAAAAAAACTAATTACAAAATCTCAGGGACGGATTCGTTGTAACGATTATGCACAGGAGTGCATTTTTTCGTTACGGACCCACGTTCGGAAGCCAATATGATATGGGGGGGGTGAGAGAGAGAGATGGTGAAAGAATGGTTTTGGTTGAGGATAAAATAAATAAAATATTATGCCAAAAATGCCAACGGCTGAGACTCTACTGGGCTACCCACAGCACTCCAGGAGTTAAAGCAATAAAAAAAATGTTCTCAATTAAATATATAGTGAGGCTATATAAATAAGAGACGACAAGTTATGTGTAAATGGACGAAAGTGTAAAAGGCAATATGAATTTCAAATAAACATTTAATTAAAAATAAAAAAATTCTTACCACTATTACAAACACACGTTTAAACAGCAACACAATACTACGACTTACTCACTACCCCGTATTGTCTGTGCACACGTAATTATCCCAATATTAAAAAACACACTTGATTATTATTTCAATAAAAAATACGAATCACTTTAAAATAATTAAAGTTCACTTTTACGATGATTGTAATATGACGAATCCCGCGTTGAAAAGGCCTCTAGCATGAAAATGCTTAAAGGCAAAACAAGTTGAAGAAGGCGCCCCTGGGCGCAGTGCTGGTAGGGCGAAGCCCTACGTCCGAGGCTTCTGGAGGCAATTAACAGCCTACACAGGTACGAAGTTGGCACGTCATGGCTTCAGGAGGAGAATATCTCAACTCAACTGAAGCCCAATGACTAGAGACACTTGTCTCTCTGAAGGTCAGCTGATGAGTGATTGCAGGAGCGATCCTTATACCAAGGACGCCTGTTTACGACTCCCTGCTCGCTACTACTCACTGATAACGACTGACGCTGACTGACTGATCTTTCAAGGACATTTCTCCGCTGTTCCTTGAGTGGTGTAGAGAGGGGTTGGTCATATACCCCTCCTACGCTGTGATGCATCTCTGTGCAGCGCCGTGATTGGCTAATTGAATACCAATACACGCTCACCGCAAGTTCCATTGTATTGCGAGTACACCTGCACCCTTGTCTGCATTCCAGGAATTATGTACATAAATATTTACAAATAATATTTTAAATTGTATAGCGTCCAATACACTGATTTATAATAAATAATTGATTCACATGTAAATAATTAAAGTGTCTCTTTCACTGATATTAATTTCGAGTGTCCGTTATCACTGTTCAATAATTATATAACAAGCGTCCATTCCGCAACACAAATAACACATCTTATATCTATTATATATGTCACAATACAACCCTTTAGGTAGATAATTAAATACTCAAACTATGTATGTTACAATTAAATTATAATTCATACCTAAAGAGCTGTTTACATAATTCAACACATGTCACCGATATTGACACTCAATATCTCGAAGCGTAGGTATAAAAAATCCAACCAAGCAGATACTAAATAATAATGCGCAGACATTCTGGAATATTCATTAAATAATTAAAAAAAAACAATTAGCGAAGTACATAATGAATGCGGCTCTTAATCCTTTGTCGAATAATTATTTTTATTGCCCCTGTTGCTATGTAGATACAAATTTAAATAAACAATAATATTTTGAATGCACGAAGATTAGTAAACAATATCTAATAATAATATTAGGTACCTTTTAAGTGCAGGCAATATTTTTAATGTTTGGATTTTCAGAGTTCTCATGAACGGCATTGTTTATTTCGGTATTTCAGTACCACTTTCTAAATAACAATTATTATTTTTAATGGTAACTTTTCGGCACAATAACCAACTACTCCGGGCATAACAACCTTCATGGGAAGAAATAGCTTCATGTTCACCAAATGTTAAATCATATTGGGCACAATGGCAATCCATAGTTGTGGAAAACGGGTTGTTGAAACGTATTCTGGAAAGTGAAGATGGAACACAGCAGAAACAACAGCTATTGGTTCCAAGGAAGAGAGTTCCTGATGTCCTTAAGCTGCTTCACGATGATGTGTCTGGTGGACACTTGGGAGTTAAAAAAACTACAGAAAAGATTCGTCAGAGATTTTATTGGGTCCGTTACACTGAAGATGTAAAAGATTGGTGTAGAAGATGTGTGACTTGTGCTACTTCGAACGGACCTCAAAAACAGAGGCGTGCGCCAATGAGACAGTACAATGTAGGTAGTCCATTTGAAAGAATAGCCATCGACATAGCAGGACCGTTTCCCACAACTGAAAGAGGGAACAAGTATATTTTAGTAGCAATGGACTATTTTAGTAAATGGACAGAAGCCTATGCATTACCAAATCAAGAGGCTACCACTGTTGCTGAAATCTTGGTAAGAGAGCTGATAAGTCGTTTTGGAGTACCGTTGGAGCTTCATTCGGATCAAGGAAGAAATTTTGAGTCAGCCGTATTTCAGCAAGTATGTGAGATATTGGGAATTCGAAAAACGAGAACAACTGCTTTGCATCCACAGTCGGATGGAATGGTGGAGCGAATGAATCGAACATGTGGAAAATATCTGTCGAAGGCGGTGTCTGATCATCAGAAGGATTGGGACGAATACATCCACTTGTTCTTATTGGCCTATCGTTCGGCAATTCATGAGACAACGGGACAAACACCAGCGAGTGTGATTTTTGGCCGTGAACTACGGTTACCTTGCGACTTGCAGTATGGATCTAAGCCTGGAGAGGATCTTGTTGGAGAAGATTATGTATCGGAACTTCGGAGAAAGATGAACGACATCCATGAACGTGTGCGGGCTAATATTCAAGTCGCTAGTGACAGGATGAAGGAAAGATATGATGTCAAAGCTGTGGAAGGAGGGTATCAAGCTGGAGATTTAGTTTGGTTGTTCAATCCTCAACGGAGACGAGGCTATTCACCGAAGCTTCAAAAATCCTGGGAAGGACCGTACAAGGTGATTAAAAGAATAAATGACGTTATTTATCGAATACGACGAAAATCAAATGGCAAGCCGAGGGTGGTACATTTCAATCGCTTAGCACCGTTAGTTAGTTAGTTAGTTTTTATTCGACCTCCATAGGCTCCGCAATGGGCACTTGGGGGTGTCAATCCAGAGTACATTTTAAAAACATATAATTTAATTAAAAGAGACAAGGCGTACAACAATATATTAATATCAATGGTGATCGATAATCCCTGGGTGTAAAGGGCCCAGTGATTATGTCGTCAGATGTGATATCAAACTACATTATGTTTCTGCATCCATGTTACTAGAATCTTTTTCCAATAACATTTCGTTAACTGAATAAAATGATTTTTCTAACAAATACTTCCTCACCCCTTCCTTAAAGCGATCATCCTCCAATGTTTTGATATGCAGTGACAGTTTGTTGTACAGCTTCACACTTAAACCCACGAAACTATCCGCAACCTTTGCTAGTCTGCATTTTACGGTTCTGATGCTGCCTGCACTTCGCGTTGGATAGCTATGGTAGTCTGCGTTTAGAGGTGTGTTCTCTATATTTTTTCGAGCATACATAAGGCACTCCTGGATATACGCGCCAGCAAGTGTGAGTATGCCCAGTTTTTTAAAGTGATCACGGCAGGAATCTCTCGGGCGCAATCCTAAAATGGTCCTTATGGCTCTCTTTTGCAGTATAAAGACTCTGCCTGATTCGGCACTCTTCCCCCAGAACATTATACCATATGACATTATACTATGAAAGTACGCGAAGTACACACATCTTGCAGCATCAAACCCGCAAACCTCTTTAACTTTTCTTATTGCAAAGATCGCAGAACTGAGTCTTGTGCAAAGCTGATCAATCTGTGGGGACCACTGAAGTTTTCTGTCTACAACCAACCCTAGGAATTTACAATTGTTTACTATGTTCAATGATTGGTTGCTCAAGATTTCTTTTACAGGAACTTCGTGTTCACGCCGTAAGGAGAAGCGAAGAGCATTCGTTTTCGTCATATTTAGAACTAATTTATTGTCACCAAACCAACTCTTTACATTTTCAAGGGTTTGTGTTACTATATCTTTAGTATACTGTAAATTATCCAAGTCTCTTATAAGTATGGATGTGTCATCTGCAAACACTATGATTTTATTATTATCACTGATTTGACTAGGCAGATCATTGATATATATTAAGAAAAGTAATGGTCCCAAAATAGATCCCTGGGGCACACCACAGTTTATGTCACAAATATCTGATTTTATATTGTCAATCACTGTTATCTGTTTTCTATCTCTCAAATAGGATTTTAAAAAAGATTTTTCAACTCCACGAATTCCATAATGGTCTAATTTAGCAAGTAGCACGTCATGTTGGACACAATCGAACGCCTTTGATAGATCGCAAAAAATGCCAAAAGTATCCTGTCCGTTCTCAAAGGATTCCATAACATAACCTAGCAGTTGTGATACAGCGTCACAGGTATTTTTACCCTTTTGGAATCCATATTGTTGTGGGTGAAGTATACTGTTATTGCTAAGAAATTGTGCAAGCTGCTCGGTGACAATTTTTTCTAGGATTTTACTGAACACAGGCAGAATCGAAATGGGTCTGTAGTTGCTAAAGTCAGTTTTTTCTCCTTTCTTGTATATCGGAGTGACTCTTGCAATTTTCAACAGATCTGGGAAGTAACCTTTTCTAAGACAAGTGTTGAATATTTTGGCTAGATGTGGTGCTATATCAGCTATGATTGTTTTTATAAATTTAATAGAGAGATACCATAGGTCTTGTGACGATTTGGATTTAATACATCTAGTTACTTTGATAATATCATTTTCGTTGATGGTCTTAAATTTAAAAGTATTAACACATATAGGTAGATTTACCATGTGTTTCATTGCATCATG
Source organism: Athripsodes cinereus (assembly GCA_947579605.1). Lineage (NCBI taxonomy): Eukaryota > Metazoa > Arthropoda > Insecta > Trichoptera > Leptoceridae > Athripsodes > Athripsodes cinereus. Next base: position 12,701 of record CANPUW010000115.1, read on the forward strand.
TTCAGTTACATCGATTTGTTGCGTCAAAAGCTTAGATATGTCTGTGAAGAAACGATTAAAGTTATTCACAATATTTTTTTTATTAGCATTGTTATTATCTATTGCCATGAAGTCACTCATGATAGTCAGTTGGGAGTTTTCAACCGACCTTCCCGTTTCCGATTTGATGACATTCCAAGTTGTTTTAATTGGGTTCTTAGAATTTGATATTTTATTGCTAAGATATATACGTTTAGCATCACTACAGACCCTTTTAAAGATTCTGCTATAGTTCGACACATGCTTTCTAAATGAATTGCTATTGTTTATGCTTCTTAGGTTATAAAGTTCAAATAGTCGAATACGCGAAACTTTTATACCCTTAGTAGCCCAGTCGTTAAAAGTTTTCTTTGGTTTATTTTTTATGCATTTAACAGGCATGTACTGGTCAAGTCCAAGAATAAAATATTTAAAAAAATCATAGAAAGCATCGGTAGAATTGTCATGGTTGTAGTCAGGAGTGTACAATGAATTAAGGTAGCAAATAAGATTATAAGTATTTTCGTCATTAATATATCTAAGGTTTGTTCTTTGTACATTTGAGCTATTGTCTTTAGGAGGCTGCTCAAGCAATACTTCCACTAACTGGCCGTCATGGTCTGATTTTACAAATTTTATAGGAGAGGTGTGATTAAGTGTCAAGTTTGTAAAAATGTTATCGATACATGTGGCTGTGTTAGATGTTTTTCGAGTAGCAAAATAGATACTACGTGTCAGTGAGAAACCATTCATAAAGTCTAGAAAATTTTTGCAATTTTTACTGTTGGCATTTAAATCTATGTTAAAATCTCCACATACGACAATCTTTTTATTATTATTTTTAGTCAATTTATTTAATATGTGTTCTAGAGTGGTAAAGAAATCATGAATGTTAGATGATGGAGCTCTGTACAAGCAAATGACAACAATATTTTCAATTTCCATGCAGCTAACTTCACATGTTTTCTCTATTGACATATTCACAATATCGACTCTATTTTTTACATTATATTGAGATTTTGCCATAATCAAGCAACCGCCCCTTAATGAATGCTTTCTGCTAAAACTACTGGCTATTTTAAAATTATTTATTGTAAAGTTCATAATTTCGCCATCATTCATCCACGATTCGGTTATCGCTAGTATATCGACATCAGTCATATTAATGGATAGGTGCATCTCGTGATTTTTGTTTCTCAAGCCCTGGACGTTCTGATGCGCTATGGTGAGTCTTGACCTTCTCTCGTTGTATACCCTGGGAGTCTGATGGATAAAAAAGAAGAAGAAGAGCTCTGCGTTTCGCAATATTTTCCTGGTCTATCCATGGTCACGTTTGACAGTTCTGTTTTCTCGTGATTTAAACTGATTTGTACATTTATGTTGTTTTTTATTTTTTTACACTTTAGTTTGAAAATTATTTGTTCAGATATTGATATTCGTTCATTTATTTCCATTATTTCTACATTTTCAAGTTCATTCACAATACTATAGAGATCACAATTCAGTGTATATATATTTTCGTTAGTTCTTTCATTCTTTGCGTAATGTATTGTCGATATGAGGAGCCTTGTATTTTTTTTCTTTGATTCCGTGATTAGTTCTTCCATAGTCTTTAGATAGTTGGCTCTTCTTTTTAGGTTTTCACAATTTCCGGCAAGCACAACCACAGTATCGCTGCTTCCGCACTCTCGTATTTTCTTCATAATATCATATTTATAATTAAGTATGCTATCGCCTGGCTTGCTTAGGACGTCGATCCTGTGATCTGTCCTGCTTGTCAATTTCACTCCCATTCCCTTTGCATATTCATCTCCTACAACGTATAATGATTTGTATCTTCTGGGCATTCCTTCATCCAATTTGTTCACTGGACAGTTTCGTTTTATTTGATTACTTTTACTAGTCGACTGTGTGTAGTTTCTCAATTTTTCATCTAAGTCATTAGTCGTCCTTGGTAGCTCTTTGTTTTCCTTGTCGTTAATATACTTTTTATAGTTTTCCAGCCGTAAATGGACGTCGTCATATGCCAGTCTCAGCGCAACATTTGACTTTTGAAGTTCAGACAACTTTTGTGCAATCATTTTGTTATTTTCCGCATACTCCTTCAGTCTTATCTCTCTTTTTTCTTTACATTCGTTGAATTCTCTTAGAAGCTCGTCAATTTTAGTTTCTTTCGTAGTTAATTGCTTCTTTAGTTCCACATTTACCTCTTTGAAAGTCTTTAGGTTTTCATTCTGTTTTTGAAGTATTTGAATTTTTCTTTTTAACGTTGTAACTTCTCTATTTTTTGTCTTAAGTTCGCTTTGACATTTATATAATTCCTGCCTTACGTCTTCCCTTGTCTTCTCGATCTCTTCTACCTTAGATTTAAGTATATTTGCGATGTCTGGTTCCCTATCCAGAGTGCTTTCACTTACAGAGTCGTCTATGATTGTTAAGTTTAGTATATTTTTGTCTTTTTGGCTTCGAGTTATTATTCTGGACATTTTGTAGTATAAGTTAAAATCATTCAAAAATCCCAAACTTTATATATTTTTGTTTCTTTAGAGTTTCATGCATGTAAAAATCTTTATGACGAAATTCTGTGAGAAATGGCGAAATTTTTTTTTTTCTTTTGGCAATACTATTCAATCTTCTTCCATAGATTCATCTATGGTGTTGGTTGTTTATGGTGTTGATAGTCTATGTTATTGATCGTCTATGGTGATGTTCTATTGTGTTGTCATTTGTCTATGGCCAATACATTTGAAGTTGTACCCTCAAAACTTGTGGCAATAATTTTGTTTTTTTTTAAAGAAAATGATTAGAACTCACCACCTGAGTCACTAATAATGCCAAAAACACTCACACGTGAAAATTTCTTCTTTATGTTCAAATTAGTACACACTTAATACAAATTTATTGATTAAGAACACTTATAACTTATTTACAGTTTGAGGTGATAAAAGTCACCTGTCACTAATGACAGCAGGTTGTTAAAAAAAAAAAAAAAAAAAAAAAAAAAAGTTTTTAGGAGACAATAA